>PVKS010017785.1:0-41325 GCA_004027875.1 Aplodontia rufa
TAAGTTCCACTTTCTAAAAATCAATGGGATCTGTCTACCTAGCTATCTAGATAGTTCTGTGAATCATTTTTGATAGTTATTTCTGTGTCTTGGCAATTTTCCCACACCAGTACATGTCACTTTGCCTGGGTCTTTGTAGACACCACTTAACATTTCTGTAAATGGCAATATGATGAACTTTGTAATCAAGACGATTACTGATTTCCTTTCTGGAAACACTTGGCTTGTTCACCATGTTTCACCTCTTCAATTTATTTGTGGGTATTAAATCGACAGCCCTTTAAATTCTGATGTAGTCATTATGTCACTCTTTCCTCTTCCAGCTGCTGAGTTTGTACCTTGCTTAGGAAGGCCTTCTTCCTGTTTCAAGGTTGCAAAAACATTTTCTGTCTTTTCTTCCAGCATGCTAAAAGTCCCACCAAAATGTTACAAGTGGCGTCCAAAATACATCCTGTCACTTCATATCTGGGGTTGGTGCTGTTGAGCCCTGGGAGGTGAGAGGTAATTGCCAGTCACTGGCCGTGTTGAGTCTGAATGCATCTGTTGTGAAGAATGCACCATGGTTTGAGTTTTTATGTTGAACTCTTGCTCATGTTGGATTTATTGTCTCAATGATCATGAAGCAGGATCTAATTTTATTTTCTCCCTTGTAAATGAGCAGTTTTGTCAATACCATGTATTGGCTAATCTTTTCTTCCCCTTCTAATTTAAACGGCCATTTGTTATCGTTGAGTATCTCTATTTACAGGTCTGTTTCTAAAGTCAACTTTTCCACTAACATAGCTGTAGGCTTAATCGTAGCATTTATCTTTCTGTTCTGTTGCCCTGTACTTAAGCCAGTATTATATTGGCAGAGAGTAAGTGTTCAAATAATATAATAAATATTTTTGAATGAGTTAGTGTAGTGAATTACAATAATAGGTGCCTTACTTCATAATTCTGGTATTTCTTTTATTATGCTGCAAATCTGATCTGTTAACATTTATTTGGGATGTTGCATCTAGAGTAGTGAAGATGGACAATGAGTTTTGCTTGCATGCTCTCTTTATCTGGCTTAGGTAACAGTGCATGTGACCCATGGCCCTTCCACTGGCTCCCACCTCCCCTCCATTGGATAGTCACATATGTTAGTGACAGATTTTATTCTGGCTGTCAGGACAGCACATAAGCACTGGAGCATCAGTGAGAGGCTGTAGCAAAAACAGTGACAGCAAGTCAGATCTTGATCATGGAAGAAATTTCCAGAAATTTCTGGAATCTGGTTGTTAAGAGAGAGAGATCTGTAGATTGGATAGCTTGGCCCAATGGAAGAAGGCAGGCATTGGTTCTAGGGTTTGTACTGTGAACTTGAAGCGCCAGGTGCCACTGTGTAAGAATGTAGGTGTGTGTCTTTGTGCAATGTGTCTGCATGGTATTTGCTTTGTGTTTGTGGTAAGCCTTTATTCATGGGAGCATAGCATGTACACACATGTATACACACATACACACATACATGCATGTGAGTACGTGAATGAGTCTGTGTGCCTTTATTCTGCATCTATACCTACGAGTGTGTGTGTTGGGTTGAAGAAATTCTTGCCTTATTTCAGGGCTGGTTAGGCCACTGCTTCAGCCGTCAAGGGCTTCGGGGTGGGAGGATCAGAAGGACAAGGTGAGGTACATCTGGAAAAGGTCAAAGCAGAGAAAGTGAGGCCCAGCCCTGACAGTATGGCTTTGAGAAGCTGATTTAATCTCACTTAACCCTAGGCCCGTCATGCATAATAAAAAATAAATGACTCCACGGGAGAGACCCAGTCCTACCTTGTCCTTTCCTCCTGTTCTTTTGCTTGGTGTGGGACTCAGGAAAACTTGACCCATTTTCTTTGCTGAAACTTCTCAGCAGTTTCCTTTGTCTTTCCCTCAGTTAACTGGGTTTGCATGTTTCAGGTACTTGGAATATGCTTGGGCACAGTGGCCCTGTCTCTACTCTTTTGTTTTAAATCCGAGGGTGTGGGTAGTATGCTTTGCAAGGTCTGTAGGAGGGTACTGCTCTTGCTGCTGGGCAGCTGAGGCTTGGTCTATCAGAAGCTGAGGGGAGCAAGGAAGACCTGCTGCTTTTGAGTCTAAGGAAATGCAGAAGATTGCTCCCAACAGTGACCCATCTGGCCAAATGCTACCAAAATATCCCACCAGATCATATCTCATAGGAAGTGTATCAGGAATCTTCTGGATATAAATAACAAAAACAACAAAACAGCCAAGCCAATTAGTTTAAGGAAAAAGCAAAATTTGTTGGCTCAGATAACTGGGAAGTCCAATGTAGGTTTCAGGCATGGCTGAATCTAGGCTTCAACCATCTTTAGAGAGCCCTCTTTTCCTTTTTCTTCCTCTCTTCATTGGCTGCTTTCCCTCCTTCTGCGGTGCTTAACTCTGTGTGTTGGAGAAGGCCACCAGCTGTGACTTCACACACTCCCACGCTTCTCCAAAGCAAGACGTCATCTTCTCAAATTGCTTTTGCAGAGGAGTCTCAATGGAGACTGATGTGGTAGGCTCAGGTCATGTTTGCAGCCTCGTCCAGTCACTGTGGCTGAAGAGACACGTTGCTCTGACTGGCGGTCATGGATCTCAGGCCCAACCCTGTGGCCGGAGTCGGGGATCTGCATTTTCCTAATGGCACCTGAGGCGAGAAGGACTGTATCCCCACATGGAAGTGATCCTAGACAACCAAAGTTCGTGTTTCCTACAGGAAGAAGAAGTGCTGGCTCCATTTAGAGAAAATGGGCTTGTCGCCTAAGTTGCGTTTTGAGCCTTGGTAGGAAGCACTTTCTGTGGCAGAGCCCTCTCAGAATTGAAGGCATAAGAAGGGGCTATTGTTCCATCGATGTTAAATATGTTGATTTCCACCTCCACCTCCCATCTCCAAGGAGCTCAGCCACGTGGCCATACCTGGAAGGTATTTATCCATGTCTGTGTCTTTCTCGAGTCTCAGAGAACCCAGCCTGGAAGATTCGGGAAGAGGAATTTCAGTGTTGAATGTGAGTGTTTGAATGAACCATTGATAAAGTTCATCAATCTAGTAGATCCATCTGCAGAACTATTTGGCTGGATTTTGCAGAGATCCACCCGGCTGGCAAAGGTCCTGGACATTTTGTGCCTAAGAGGGAACACTAAGGTAGCTGGAGATGTTATTTATCTTGAAAAACAAAAGACATACAGGTTCTCCTACTCGGTAGTTTTACCTTAGGGTGGAATGATATCCAAGTGCGTTGTTCTGCTCGGGCTGCTGTAACCAAATGTCGTAGCCTGTGTAGCAGAAGCAAGAAACCTGGAGGTTAGAAGTCCAAGTCCACGTCCGGCAGGCTGTTCTCGGGTGAGGGCCTCCTTTGTGGCTTGCAGACAGCTGCCTTCTTCACATGGCGGGGAGAGCAAGGGAGCTCACTCAGCTCATTGGACCAGTCCCTCCCTCCTGCTTCGTGACACTTAACTCCACAAAGGCTCCATCTCCAAACACAGTCACATGGGGGGTTAGGGTTCCAACACATGGATTTTGCGGGGGAAACAAACTTTCAGTTCATGATAGGAAGGAACAAGAGATTTATTCTTATTCCCATGGATCTCAGGTATCTTCCCCTTAAATTGGAGTAAAATTATATATCAACTAGAGTTAGCTCAACTTTGAGGGACCCCAAATCCATATTCAAAATCACAGTTGCTTAAAAGATGGAAGTTTAATTCTTCCAGATATTAATTAATCTAGCAGGCAGCAATAAGGGCTGGCTTGGCAGCTCCATGATCCTTCACTTTGTTCTTCCAAACTTAGAATATGGCTTCTACCTCATGATCCTAGATAGCAGCTTGAGTTCCAGCCATTCCCTTGACATTCCAGCTATAAGGAAAGTGGAAGAGGGTGGAGAAGGGCACTCTGCTCTCTTTGTGTTTGCTTTCTGGATGCTGCACACACACACTATTTTTTTTAAATGTCCTCTTGGCCAGAGCTGAGCTAACCTGGATGAAATGACTTCCAAAGTGCTTCCAAATCTACCTTTCTATGCTTCTGCTTCAGAGGGCCCAGGAGAGCTTCCCAGAGGGTCCTGAAGGCAGACCCACAAGACGCACTTGCTTCAGCCTCACAGACCCAAAACTCGAGAACATCCTAGGCAGGGTCTGAGATGACACTTGCATTTTCCATCTATACAGAGAAGGGCTTCCTAAGCAAAATATAAGTTAGAATGGAAGGGTTTGGAAGAAAACCCTGTTTCAAATACAGCTCAAGTGGTCATCTAATAGAAAAAAAATTGACCCAGTAGAATGATACCCTTTCTTGTCAATCAAGCAGATCCTCCTAAGTGTCTGCTTTAATTAAAAATTAGAGAATTGGATTGAATGACCTCCAAAGTACCGTTCTTATGACCCTATGAGAACTGTAGTGCATAATTCAATAAAGCTTCTATGTTTGCCCCACCTGGCTACCTGTTGTCTTGGTTTCTTCTCCTTTTCCTTGTCCTTCTTGTTGGAGTCTGACCATTCTATTTCGTCAGCTGCCCTAGAGTGACCTTGTGACAATTATTGGGGTCTGACCTTCACCTCCATTATATCAGCTGCCCTAGAGTGATCTTATGACTGTTTGCATAAGCTCCTTCTGAAAGGGCTGCTAGGTTGTGCTTTGTTAAAGATTAGGGTGGGTTAAAATGTCTTAACGACAGGTTACTCCCTAGTTTTTGTCTGTACCCTAGTTTTTTTGTCTGTACTAAAATCTACATAACACCTGGCAACTCCCTTAGAAAGATTATTGATTCCTTGGCTGTCTCCCCTCTTCTATAAAAACCCGTGTGCCTTAAGAATAAACGGATTCTGAGCTGCCATCAGCTGCGTGTGGTTGCCTCGTTTCCCCGGCTGGGAGGGAAGGGGTCCCCGGGTTCCAGCCGTCGGCACTCACCCCCGGCCCCCGGGGGACAATCAAGCTCCCCACACTTCTTCCTTCCTTCCTTCCCTCCTTCCTTCTTTTCTTCCTTTTGCCTTCCTCCTCTTTTTCCTTCCTTTCCCCTTCTTCCTTCCTTCCTTCCTCCTCCTCCTCCTCCTCCTCCTTTCTCCTTCCTATCTCCTGGAATTGTTGGGGATAAGAAATCTGGGTGTAACTTCCTGGGTTCCTCTGTTCACAGGTCTCTTCCAAGGCTCTGCTCTACCTGTCAGCAAGGACTGGGGTTCTACCTGGCGGTCCGACCGTTTGTGCATGTAAGAAGATACTGGATAGCCAAGTACATTTCATAAGTTGTTTTGTCTTCTTTTTTCTCAAAGAGGGTCCTCCAAATTGTGTAAGCTCTCCAGTTGAGTCTCCCTCCCCTTCCCTCTCATTATTAATTCTGTGACCCAGGAACCTCTCTAAGTAGCCAAGTGCCTATGAGCAGCCAGTAGGATGGGGACCTTAACGCCTCAGGCTTCATGCCACCCTGGGGATCCCTTTCAGCACTAAAAGTGGAGCCAGCGGGCCCGGAGTGGCAGGCTGACCTAGGTAGGTGCCTCTCAGGAATGGGCCCATTATTCATTAACAAGCCTGCTTATTTTATGGGCCCATTAACCAGGGAGGCCACGGAGGGAAATTCCAGCATTGTGCGAGTCTACCTCTCCCCCTCCTCATCTCTCTTTCCTCCCCACTGTAGTTTGGGTCTCTGCCACTGTTTAAGTTGAAGCCGATTGCTATCCCAGCATCTGCAGTTTGATTATTTGACTATTGCCTGGCTCTCTGTCAAACCACTGGGGAGCCCACTAGGCAGTGATTAAATCTGGGCCGTGATTATAATGGTTTTATTCTAGCTGGGCCTCTGTTTATGGGCCCACTGGTACAGGAGTGCAGTGTTATTGTAATGAGGTATTAGCCTCACAGAAACAATCATGCGAAGCAATGGAGTTGAGAGCTGCTAGACAAATGGAGCCGATTATTTGGCCAATATGTCTCTCCTTGAGCTTTCGCTTTGTTGTGAAAGAGAGAGTGTGTGGGAAGAGAGGCGGGGAGAATGGCTGTTCCCCTGCGCTTATTGTGTGTCTGGCATGACCCAGGCACTTTCCCATTCATGCATTTTGTCCTGAAGGGATCCGATAAAGCAGTACTATTAGTACACCTAATAGTACCTATTTGCAGGGGAGGCACAGAGAAGTTAAGCAAATTGTCCTTAGCCACACAGCCAGCAGATGGAGGTGGTAGCTGCCAACCATCTGTTTGACTTTAAGTGCTTCCTCTTCACAATGGATAGGATGTGCTTAGACACACACCTCCAGCCCTCATAGGTCTTCTTTAAATTTTGTTTTTGGTGGATAGTCTTGGTGTTGGAACTGTTCTCAGATTGGTGCTGCTCGATGGGAGGGAGTCCTCAGAGGTAAGAATCCAGGTGATGTCATCTGTAGGAAGAGTCACCAAGATTGCTATGGAGGTAACTTGAAGTTTGTGATTGTCTTAGTGTGTTTACTATTGCTATAGCCCAAGACCTGAGGCTGGGAGGTTTATAAAGGAAGAAGTCGATAGGTTTCTGGTTCTGGAAGGTTGGAAAGTCCCAGAGCACGGTGCCAGCATCCTCTCAGCTTCTGCGAGAGCCTCCCCCTGCTTCAACTAATGCTGGAAAGTGGCATGGCAAGTGAAAGAGGCAAACTTGGGGTGGCCTTGCTTTATAGCAGCTTGAACTTGCAGTAACTGATTCCACAAGACTGAGAGCTCACTCACTCACTCACTCACTCACTGAGAGACAGTGTTGATTCACATGAATGGAGGACGCTGGCAGCCACCTCCTACCCTGAGCCCTGGAGACTACTCAACCCGCAGCAATGACTGCACTTTTTGACTTCTTAGCACAGCACAGCCTCACAAGGCGGATAGAGCTGCTGTCCTGGGAGCAGGGTCTGGTTCCAGCTTTGACCCACTTCTCCCTCCTCAAGCTCAGGTCCCTGCCTACTTCTCCGACACTGTCACCTGCTCCGTTCTATTTAGCTGGTGATGCTCAGCTTCACAGAATGCAAGCAGTTGATTTGGAATGGATCCCAGGGAGTGTAAAAGAGGGGGACATGAGACAAGAAGGGGAAGAAGGCCAAGAGAGGGTGAATGACTGAGTTGGAGACCTCCCCGGCTGCGCACGACGCTGGAACCCGGTGTTGACCAGGTTTACCCCACCCAAGGGCAAATTGAGCATCTCTCTGTGACCTTGGAGAAAGCACTCAGAGCAGCAAATTCTGGCTGTTGGATGACTGGGGTGTGCATCTAACAGTCCAGTGTCAAGAGGATGTGGGACCTTCACTGGTGACGTTCTGACATGATGAGAAGAAAATGAGCCACCGTTTCTTTAAGCCACTGGAACAGGGTTTTCTGTTATGTGCAGCTGGGGGAATCTTACACCTCACCTGCACTCAGTCCCCTGGACTTTTTCTTGCATTAAGTAGGCAGCCGTCTGGTACTCAGGCCTCTGCCTGGATTCCTTACCTTCCCACAGCCCCTGTTCAGCCTTCCGGTGCCCTGAACTTTCTGAGTGAGGCTGGGTCAGACCAATGAAAAGTGGCCTCCCTTCTCTTCGAACACAGGTTTGCCTGAATTCAGGTAAAACAAAGTCTTTTTTTAAAATTTAAATAATTGGATTCTACAAGTATTCAATGACCCTGTTGAAAGCTTCTAAAACTCTCAATTTCCATGTTGGCTGGTGTTAAATAAGTAGGAGGCCATTAGCCTGATTTTGTCTCCTTTTGAGTTCCTATTTAATAAATTGCAGTCTAACTTGAGGCAAATAAATCCAAACCAAGTTTAGGAGCATATTTTGTATAACAAATATCTGGATTTCAGGCAATCACAAATAGCAAAGCTTTATCCAATCGCAGGCAGCCAACCGATTGGGCCACCCCCACCACCAAGGCAAAAGTCTCACGGTAACCAGGTTATTTCTGCACTTCATTCCCATGCTCCACTGACGATAAAAGCTGACTGCTCGCACCCTGGAGCAGAGCTCTCAGAACCTCTTCTGGTTCCGAGCGCTGCCTGATTCATGCATCAATCCTTGATTAGACAAATTCCATCCAATTTATTCTAACTTAAGTTTTTCGTATAACACAGGCTATTGCTGCATAAAAAAAATAAAAAAAATCACTCCAACGACTTCCCACCTTAAAACAACTTTTTCTTTTTATTATCTCTCTAAGCAGCATGAGCTAGATGGAAAGCGGCAGGAAGCTCACTGGCATCTCCGTGATTTCTTTGGGGCAGGAATTTGGGAGGGGCTCAGCTGGTCATTTCTGGTTTGTGGTCTCTCAAGCGGTTGCACCCAGAAAGTGGCTGGAGTTGGAGCCTGGACGGGCTGACGCAGCTGGGGGCTGGTTGGGCAGCTCTCTCTTTCTTCTTGTAGTCTTGGTCTCTCTGCATGGATTAGCTTGAACTTCCTCTGGCATGGGAGTCTCAGGACAGCTGGCTGCTTGCATGAAGGCAGAGGGGTCTGGAGTGAGACAGTGGGCAGGGTGGCGGCTGCTTTTCTTTTAGGGACAGGCTGCAGGAGTCACGCAGCATCACTTCTTTTTTATTATATATTTTATTGGTATTATATATTTTTATTATATATTTTTTATTTAGTGAAGGGATTCATTTTTATACAGTCATCCATTGTCATATAATGACATTGTAGCATGAACCCAATTCTTACCCAGGATTCCCTTCCAATACCCCCAACTCCCAGGTCTTGTACCTCCACTGCATTCTTCCTGATTAGATATTAATGCATATATGCATATATAATGCATTTTTAAATTTTTCTAGATTTAAATGCCTGTATGCATATTATTTAGCTTCTCAGGGGAGTAAAACATACCATAGAGTGTTTATGTCCCCTATTTATCCCTCTCCATCCTCCCCTGCCTTCTTCCTGCCCCTCCCCTTTCCCTCCCCCCCCATAATTAGATTTCTCCTAGATCACGTGTTATTCCGACTTTGGTGAGTCTATTATATAAACTTGACTATCATCCACCCTATCTTTAGTTTACTCTAGTCTCTGCATTTGAGAAAAAACATATGACCTTTGAGTCTCTGAGTTTTTTTCCATTTCCATCCATGTACCCACAAAAGCCATGATTTCGTTCTTTTTTAATAGCCAAGTAGAATTCCATTGTGTGTATGTACCACAGTTTTTGGATCCATTCACCGAGGGCAGGGCATCTGGGTTGATATGGAACAACACTTCTCTACACCTTACTAGTTGAAATAATCACATAAGGGCACCCACAATGAAAGAAAAGAGACATAGATGCTAACCACTGGTGGGCAGCAGCAAGATTCTAGAAAATCAAGTGAGGTAGAAGGTATAAAATTTGATCTGCCTCCTATGGGGTGGCATATATGGGTGTCAAGGCAAAGAAGGAAGGCAGACAGCTGTACTAGTAAGCTGGTCTTGGTGAAAAGTGGAGACAGGTATAACTTAGGCAGTGGGAATGGAGACGAGGGGCTGGCCTGTGTTTTCTGGAGGTCGAAATCACCAGGAAATGATGATCAGCAAGCAAGGAGAGAAGCAGAAAGTGGAGCAACGATGTCCTGAGGTTCCAGAGGGCTGTTTGGACAGCTGGGGGCCATTCCCAAAGTTGAGAATGCAGGAGGAAGGAATAACAGGCAGGAACGAGTCCGCTGCTGGGTTTGGTTTAGGGCATCCTGGGTTGGATTCATGTTGCTGGATGCATTAGAATTCTTCCAAGTGTTGGACAGAGTGGCTGTGCAGAGCCTGGGAGCGGGTACGTCCAACCCTGCAGGATCTCTGCGAGGGAATGTGTCAGGTGCTCCAAGAACCAGGCAGCAGGAGGGCTGGCTTGTAGGGCAGGTTGATGCACCTAGTGAGGAGGTGGACACGTGTGACACATTGCTGTGTTTGCCAGACTCACCTGGTTGTCAGTCAGCTGGAACACTTGTTAGACATAAAATCTCCCGGGCCCCACCCTGAGTGTACTGGGTCAGAATCCTCAAGGGAGGGCCATCAGAATCCCTCTTTTTAATGAATGCCTCAGGTGAGTCTGATGATCAGGGAAGTTTGGCAAACACTAGGGAACTGGGGAAGTGATGATAAGAGTGTTTCCCAACAGCAGGATCCTCACTCACATACCCAGAATGTGAGAGGGACCCGACCCTCTGCCATGTGCTAAACTGTCACCCTGGATCAAGTCAATGCTCTGGAGCTAAACAACTCTGTATGTAAATTTGGACTCTACTGCTTCCTACTGTGCAGTCGTGGGAATGTTCACCCTCTTTCAGTCTCAGTTTCTCTCTGTAAAATGGGGATAAGTCCCTTGAGAGAGCTGCCGCATGATTATTTGGGTGCATTTCAGAACCAATTCTCCTGTAACAGCCGCGTGCCCAGCAGTTCATTTTAACTCTGATACAACCATTGGAGTCAGCTTCAGATTCCACAACTGAAGTGCAAGGTCCTCAACGAGACTGTCCTTGCCTCAGATATCAGCTGCAGTAGGGTCCCCAGGCCACCTGTACCTCTGATCATTTTGGTTACAAATTCAGGGTCTCCCACACCCCTCCCTGCTGCAGGTTTGATAATTCACTAGCGTAACCCACAGAATTCAGAAAGCACTGTACTTATGATTACCATTTCATAGGGGTCACAAACGCACAGTCAGATGCATTGGTGCATGGCACAGGCCTGGAAGGGTTCCAACCTCAGGAATTCAGGGCACATGCTCACCACCATCTTCACTGTTCAAAGCTTTTATTAAGGTGTCAAAGGACTAAGTCATTGGCTTGCGCTTGAACTTCACCTCCAGTCCCTCTCTGCTCTGCACAGGTTGGGAGAGAGGATGATGCAAGTTCCAGCCCTCTAGTCACTTAAATCAAGTGACTGGCTTTTCTGGTGATTAACTCCCATCCTGGAGCTATCAAGGAAACTGCCAGGGACCCTCATAAGCATACAGAGACATGCTCCTCACCTCAGAAATGGGAAATTCCAAGGATTTTTAAAGTGCTCTGCCAAGAATGGGATATTAAGAATATGTACCTATGTCCATACACATATCTTACACCACAATGGACTAAAAATGCAAAGTGCACAATACCTAGTATCTGGCAAGAGTTCAATAAGTGGTAAATGTGGTAATAAATAAATAAGATAGTAATAGTCATAATAGTAATTGTCAGTAATAGTGATAGCTAAGGCAGGGGCGTGGGTTTGGGGATCACACAGTTAACACATTTGAAACTCAAGTGCTAGACCCATGCTGGAAGCGCCTGACTTACAGCATCCAAGGTCATCAGGTGAGGGCCAAGAGTGATGCTGGGACCCTTTCCTTAGGTGTTGGTGTGTAGAGCTTGTTACAAATATATTCATGGGTTCCATCATAGGTGACCTGATTGGCAGGGCTAGGATGAGGACAGCTGTAAATTATTCTCTTTTACCAGTTCTCCTGAAGGCAGCGATCCATGCCTAAGTTGGAGAACCACTATCCAGAGCTTCTATGAGAGAAACACGTTGCTGGAGCTAGGCGAAGAGGCTGGGGAAGCTGGACCAGGATGGCAGACTCTGCTGGCTTCCTATCTCGTTTGTTCTCACTACTCTTTTGTTCAAACTACAATTTGGTTTTAGGTAATGGGTGGCTATGCTCTTCTGGAAAGGCTGAGACTTTCCCAGTCCCAGGGCTGAGTGGGGGTTGGTGACAGCCAGTCAAGTCACTCTTGTTTCACTTGCCCCCAGCAGGTTTGGGTGTCACCAGGTGATACTACCCTGGCAGGGACGCTTGAGCGGATACTGCCCTGGCAGGGGATATCTGTCCTTGTTGATGAGATTAAAAAGGCAAGGGGGAATCACTCCCTTTTCTGGCTCTGGTTCTACAGTCTTCAGATGACACCTGGAAGTGGAACAGCCATCTTGGGACACAAAAGGGGTCAGCCTATCAGTTAGGCCAGGGCAGTGAGAATGGCACAGTGCAAAGAAGCCAAAAAAGCATTCTTTTTTTTTTTTTTAAAGAGAGAAGGAAAGACACAGAGAGAGAGAAAGAGAGAGAGAGAGAGAGAGAATGAGAATCAATTTTTTATTGAGTTTTTCACATGGCTTTCATTGCTCTGACACTTAGTTGTGTACATGGTGCTGGGGTTTGAACCCGTGTACTTGTGCATGCCAGGCAAGCTCTGTAACTGCTGAGTCACCTCTCCAGACCCAAGAAAGCATTCTTAAGGACATTGTGTGTGATTGATTCTGTCTAGGACCCTCATCTTTAGGGGTTCTTAATGTAAATCATTGGGATTCCTAATAGGATTTTTTTCTATTCTTGATGAAGTTCCAGGACCTTAGTCTTATAGGACCTCTCCTCTTTCCCTAGCTCATATAAAAGGAAATACTAGATCAGGGCTTCTCAATATTGACACTACTGACATTTTGGACTACACATTCTTTATTATGAAGAACTGTTATCTCAATCTGTTTTGTGCTGCTATAACAGAAAACCACAGACTGGGAAATTTATAAAGAAAATAAATTTATTTCTCACAGTTCTGGAGGTCTGGAAGTCCAGTATTAAAGTTCTGGCAACTGAAGGGACCTTTAGGGTAGATGGTCCTATGGAAGAATGTAGAAGGGCGAAGAGAGAGGGAGGAAGATGGAGTGCAAAATAAAATTCCTTGTAAGACAAGAGACCAACTTCTGGATAACAATGCTGATCCATTAATGTGGCGAAGTCCTTGTGACCTAACCACACTTTAAAGGTCCCACTTCTCAACGCTGTCGCATTAGGGATTCAGTGTACAGCACCTGACACATTCCCACCATCGTAGCTGTCATGTGCTTTATAAGGGGTTTAGCAGTACCCCTGCCCCTCAACCTCTAGATGCCAGCAGTACCCCTCCAGTAGTGACAACCCAAACTGTGTCTTGACAGCAGCAAGTGTGCCCTGGAAGGGAGAGGCAGGCCACATTGCACCTGGTTGAGAAGGACTGCTCTTCATGAGCCATCCTCTCCAGGTTCCCTTCCCTTGGATGAAGAAAACTGTTCAAGGACAAACAAGTCCCCATTGTCCCATTCCGGCTGGGCTGTACTATC
The DNA here is from genome assembly GCA_004027875.1 of Aplodontia rufa. Taxonomy (NCBI): domain Eukaryota; kingdom Metazoa; phylum Chordata; class Mammalia; order Rodentia; family Aplodontiidae; genus Aplodontia; species Aplodontia rufa. The sequence continues at coordinate 13,017 of PVKS010017785.1, forward strand.
TCATTGACTCAGATCTTCACTGGGTTGGAGCTGAGCATAACAGAGTTCTTAGGAGGACTTTGAGATGCCTTGATGTTGTAGTAGACCCAAGGTCTATCACCGTGTCAGCACAGAGGAGAGTGAGGGCCACAGGGAAGACAGGAGAAAGTCCCACTGGGTCACCATAGAGGGATTCACCCTTATGAACTATGAGGTGAGGGAGGGCTGTGTGGGGCACTCTGGTGAAAGAAGGTGGCATTCAGGCAGCTGCCAGCGGATCCTATGATGGAGAATAGTGTGGTTGGAACTACGGGAGGAGCAACAAGAGTGTCTCCAGCTGCCACACAGATGACTGGAGGGCCAGGTAGCAATGTCACCAACTGAATAGACTCTTCCTCTAGCCCTGGAGGGACCAGAAACAACCTGAGCCAGTGAGAGAGGGGTGGGACAAGGGCTGAAAGGATACCCCCATGTCTTCTCTCTCCTAGAGGACTCCTGGCTTGAGTGTGGCTTAAACTTGGTGGACAGGAGGGACCAGGGGAGGAGGAGGAAGCCTCAACTAGAGTTGGAATAAGTTTCCATATTAGACTGGGCTGGACTTCTTTACCTGAAAAAAGAGACAATTAACACCTAGTAGTACTCAGAAAAGCTAAGAACTCTTCCCGAGATATCTATGCAGAGGCAGCAAACTTTCTGTAAAAGAGGCACAGAGTGAACATTTTAGGCTGTGTGGGCCGTAGGTCTTCTATTGCACGTACTGAAGCTCTACCATTGTGACAGGTGTGGCTGTGGTCCAGCAGTTCCATTTACAAAAGCAGGCAGCTGGTCACATTTGTCTTATGGACCATGTTTGCCAAACCCTAATCTAGGGCTTCATGGATAGAGGAGCAGCAAGCTGTTTGGGAAGGTTTGGAAGACTAAATGTGTCTCCTGCTTAGCACCCAACGAGACCAACAGGTTCAATGAGTCAGTTCCATAAATGTTTCTCAGGTCCTGATGGCTGAAGCCACTTTTCTGTAACTTGTGGCTAAGCCAGAAGAACACTAGGGACCTAAAAGTGTAACTGCCATAATGTCCATCAACAGTCTAAATGTTTTGCTTGATAGCGATCACTTGGCTGTGGGGAAGAATTCAGTGTTCGTGGAATACAGTTCCATGTTTTAAGCCTAGTTAACATATAGCAGGAAATACACCGTCCTAGCCATTTTTAGCTGTTCCTTTCAGCAGTGTTGAGTCCAGTACGGCCAATCTCCAGAACCTTTCCATCTTGCAAAACTGAATCTCTACCTATTAGACAATGCTCCCTATTTCTCCCTACCCATGGCAAATGCCTCTCTTCTTTCTGTCCCCATGAATTTATTCTATGTGCCTCACATGAGTGGAATCTACATTTGTCCTTTCATGGCTGATTTATTCCATATAACATGATTTACTCCAGGCTTATCCACATGACAGGATTTCCATCCTCTCTAAGGCTGCACAGTATTCCATGGCATGCATGGAATACTTTTTGTTTATCCAGTCACCTGTCCATGGACGTTGGGGTTCTTCTACCCTTGGGCTATTGGGTGTAAGCTGCTGTGAACATGAGTCTGACAATATCTCTTCAAGAGCCTAATGAGTAGGTATGGTAGAACACCAATCTTTAGGAAATCTAGGTGAAGGATACTGGGGAATTCTTTGTACTATTCTGGGAACTTTCTACAGATCAGAACTACCTCAAAATAAAAATGTACTGGAAAAGGAAGCCGAGCCCTGGTCTCTGCAACAGCCTGCTTTAGATTGTTCTGGATACACACCAGGAGTGGGTTTGCAGGATATTTTGGTTTTATTTTTTAATGTTTTGAAACTTCTGTACGGTTTTATAATTCCATCAACAGTGCTATTTTATTTTCTGTTTAATTTGTTTTAGAAAGAAAACGTAGGTGTTTATTTTAATGAGTGGAGTGCATTATCTTTCCTTCCCCCTCTCTAACTTCCCTTGACCTAGCTAATATGAGGCTATTCTCCAGGTTAAGATTTCCCTGACTCCTGTGAGGTAAACTAGTTCTCCCTGGACGTGCCCCTGAACCCTGCATCTCCCTTTCTGTAACTCTCCAACCTTCAGTTAATAGATCCCACCCAGCCTAAACTCTAAGAGCTAGGCCGGCCCCCTTCCCTGCTGGGTCTACAGCCCAGTCAGTGAGAGGGGGACATAGTAGATGCTCACTAAATGAGTACAGCCTGCCCTCCACCCCTCCCCATCCCTACCCTCACTCTGGGGTCTGTTTTTAGGTGCCCTATTGGAGAAAAGGGCAGGGATGATGAATATGTGAATGGAAAAAGGGGGTGAGGAATTTTGTACAAATGAACCACATTCAACCACAGCAAATTCACCGCATTCTTTAGAAGCCTAGGAAAATCTGGCAGACACAAAGGAGTCTTGTGAGTGGGTGTCAAGTGATAAATGTAACCATGGATGGACATTTTTTTAGGAGTAGGGGAAGGGGTGAGGAACTGCTGTGTCCTCTTGGACAAGAGAGTACAATGTCTTCCAATTCTCAAGTGTCTCTCTTTTTCTATAAAAGGCCCAATGGGATGGTTTGGGAGGATTTCCAATGGCTCTTGGAAAAGCCATTTCTGCTGCATTGACATCAACAAAGGACCTTTTCAGGAATGGAGTGGGGGAGCCACGGAGCATTTCTCCTGCACATCTCATGTACACAGGGGTATACCAGGTCAGCAAAGTGACTGGGGCTCAGTTTCCTTTTCCAATACCTTTTTTTATTTTGAGATAGTTCTAGATCTGTAGAAAAGTTTCCAGAATAATATGAAGAATTCCCAAATATTTCACCTAGATTTCCTAAAGGTTGGTGTTCAACCATACCTACTGTATATACATCTAATCATCAGAACTGCTTGAGAGGAAGTCACCCCCCCCAAGAATCAAGTACAATTCCCTTACAGTGATCAAAATTAGGCAATTCATGATGATATAAAACTCTTTTCTAACCCTCAAACATTATTCAAATTTTTCCAATGAATTTAATGAACAAGAGAAACAAAACATTTTTCCATGTTCTGGATCCAGTCCTGGATCATGCTGAATTTAGTTTTAAATCTTCACTTTCTTTCAATATGGAATTGTCCCCAGGCTTTAGCTTCAAGATCATGGGACAGCTATTTTTTTTTTTAAAGAATGACTGTCAATTTAAATTTACCTGGTGTTTCCTTATGTCTCTGCACAGCGGGGACACATTCTGAGAAATGCAATTAGGTGATCAGGTCATTGTGTGAACACTGTGGAGAGTTGCCACATGGATCCAGATGGTATAGCCTACTTTACTCTGAGGCTATACCATATACTTTACTCATAGGTCCTTTTGAAATTTATTTATTTTCTAAACTTTTTGTTAGAAGCTAAGACAGAAACACATGCATTAGTCTAGGCACGAAGGGCAGGCTCATCCGTAGCCTCCCACTTCTACATCTTGTCCCACCCAAAGGCCCTCACTGGCTGTGACACAGGTGGAGCCACAACCTTCAATGTGACAGTGCCTTCTTTTGGAATCCCTCCTGAAGGACCTGCCTGGGACTATTTTACAGTTAATTTTTATAAGCAGAAGGAGTACACTCTAAAGTAATCATGAAATTTATAGTATAGTAAATTCATGAGACAGGAGCACCACTCTTGGTTATAATTATCAAGTATCATGTACTGTGCATAACTGCACGTGACTTTCACACGACAGCCAGCCAAGTGAGCCTGTTCGCACCAGCAACACCATGAACTCGTGAGAAGCGTGTGACGTGATGTTAGGGCGCTTGGGTGTCACCAGGTGACGGGAATGTTTTAGCTCCATTACGATCTTCTGGGACTACTGCTGATATGTGGACTGTTGCTGACCCACAGAAATGTCTTTATGTGGTGGATGGTGGTAGTCAGATTTGCCTACGTAGTAGGAAAATAGCAAGAATGATGTCCCATCTTAAAGACTGATTTTGAAAAGATGGCTGTTTCAGTCTCGTGCGTCTGATTGAGTGCTTCAGAGTGGTCACGAGCCCAGACTTCATTTACTAGATTTGCAATTTAGGGGAATGACCTTAGGACTTTTCACATCCTGAGACTCAGTTTCCTAGTCTGTAAAAGGAACAATGGTAGTGGCTTACAAGAATGGAGCACTTACTTTCACCAGAGGTTCCAAATGCCTTCCGTGTGGTGGCTCATTTAATTCTCGTGATAATCTTATGACTGGATATATTTTAATAAATGGTACTTTTCTCCCTCTACAGATGAAGAAGCTGAGGCACAGAGAAATTAAACAACTTGCCCAAAGTCACACAGCTGGTATATGATAGAGTTGGGCTTCTGACCCAGTGACACATTCTCTAGATGTTGCCCGTTTAACCACCATATTGGCTGGACCCCTCAAAGTTAAGCCTCAGAAGGTTGTTGGTGAGGACTACAGAGGAGTATGTAGGTCAAGCATCTAACCAAGTGCCTGGCATGCAATAAACTCTAAAAAAACACTGTTAATATCTTTCTTCAGTCATCAGTTTCTCAAAAGTGATTTGATCAAGAAGATGTTTCAGCTTGGTATTGAAGCAATCAAGAATACGAGGCTATCCCCAGACCAGCTGACGTTTGTGAGGTCCCTGGGACTCATGAGCAATGAAGTCAACCTTGGGCTGTGTCAAGGGGAGAGGAGGGGACAGCGGCTCAGCATCTGCACTTGGTCAAGGGTGGCTCTGAGGTATACACAGATGGCCAACGCCCAGTGGGGGCTTGCTAGGTCAAGAGAAGTCTCCTTGAGGCCACTCATATGGGGCTTTGGAAGACTTTGGTGGTGCTTTAAAATCAGATGCCAAATCTGGAGCACCATGCTTTGGGATTAGAATGTGTCATGTCAGGGAGGGTGGAGGAGGTAATTTGGAATGAGCTAAATTCATCAAATGTTGACGGGAATAGCCACCGCCTCATAATCTCTTTTTTTGTTTGTCTAGATGGGAGAGATCTCAAATGGATAATATACTCTCTGTGTATTGGGCAGCAGGATGAACCAAGTTTCGTGGACAGGTTTTCAGGAATCTATAAACCCCTCGAACTGTATATACAACATTGTTAGTGAGCATGCGTGCGCTTACGTGTGTTTTCCCTAGGGTAGATTCTCAGTTTTTATCAAAGCCCTCAAAATATTCTGTTTCTTGAAACAGAGGAAGGACCCTCGGCGTCAGGAAGAGGAGATGAAAGAGGGAGAGAGACCGAGCGAGAGAGAATATTATTTCACAACATTTCTACCGGAAGTTGCTAGGAAACCATTCATTGGCCTTGTGAAATATAAACATTTTCTTCTTAACCCAAAATAAAAAGATCTCCTATCAGTCTAATCACGAGAACACAGCTGCTTGTGTGCTGGGAAGGAGGAGGGCTGGGTGTTGTGTGTGTAGGGATGGGTGGGACAGAGGGTGGAGTCCTGCTGTCCTGGGAATGCAGATTAGGAATTTGGCTTCTTCTTGTCTTGTCCTTAGGAAGGAGCCCAAGTGTGCTGCAGCTAGGCCTCAGGCAGCTGATCGCAATCCTGGGTAGCAACAATGGTGCCCTAGGGTGACAGAACCTGTCCTTATTTACCCAACAGATGCTTGGGGGTTTCTGCTCTTCTTATGAACCTCACAAAGGATTCATGTCCCCTGAAAGGAAAAGTGAAAGCAATAGAGGTCACAAGTATGTAAGCGTTGCTTCTCCAGAGGAGCTCTTTAAACTTCCGGGACCTCATTCTGAGAGTTTTGACCTATCCCATGTGGGTTACAGGGACAAGTGACCAGACTTCCTGAATTTTCAGAATGTCCTGATTTCAAATAGGTGGCTCCTTTGCTAGACCATTCTGGCTTGGTTCCATGCCTTTGAGGACCTGTCCTCATCCTGGGAGATTCCTAGGATCTGGGGCCTGGCGCGCATCCTTCCCTTCCCTAGCAGAAAGCTCAGAGGACAAAGGGCTTCAGGGCCTGCTGCTGCCCTTTTCCCAGCTGTGGTCTTTCTTACTTCTCTCCTTCTGGTTGAAACTCTTCCATAGATCTCTATTCTTCCCCCCACCAAGTCATCCACTCTGCATTCATTCCTCCCTCTCAGGGATTTAAGAAGGTCTACCACATGCCAGGCTTGGCAGAAGATGCCACCTATGTGTGTTAGTTAGCTTTCCACCACTGTGACAGACACCTGAGACACATGATTTGGAGGAGGACAGACTTATTTTGGCTCACAGTGTTAGAGGTTCCAAGTTCTGCTTTGAGCCTGAGCTGAGGCAGAACATCATGGTGGAGAGGTGGGGTAGGGAAAGCTGCTCAACTCATGTCAGCCAGGAAGCCAACAGAGAGAGGAGAGAGGAAGGAAGAGAGACAGAAGACAGAGAGATGGGAAGGGGCCAGGGAGAAGACAGTCCCCAAGGGCATGCCCCTCTGACCTATTCCTGCCAACCACGCCCCACTTGCCTACAGTTTCCTCCAGTGGTCCCTTCAGCTGTCAGTGGATTAATGATTGATGAAGTCACAGCCCCCATGACTCAATCACTTCCTCAAAGTCCCACCGCTGGACATTGTTGCTTTGGGGACCAAGCCTTCAACACACGAGCTATTGGGCGACATTCCACATCTAAACCAGGACTCTCTGACATCATATCCCAACAGTCGTGGCTCGGTGGAGTTATAGACAGACGAGCAAACAGTCAAGACAGGGTGCTGAGCGCTGCGGTGGAGAGTGTGCGGGAAGGTGGCCCCGGGCTCCGCACGGGTGGAAATCGGACAATATTTTTAGAAGGGAAGATATCCCCAGTGGGCTGACAAGGATGAGGGAGAATTTTCCAGGCAAATGAGGACTGAGAGAATGGGCCACAAAAGTGGCAGGGGACAGAGAAGCATGTACAATGGCAAAAAGGCAAAAACCAGGGTAGCAGAGTCTGGGAACCACTTGTAGCTCACATTAGGAGGTCAGAAGCAGTGGACAGTGGGACCTGTGGCTGGGAGAGGAAAGAGGGAGTGGATAGGGGATCTCCACTCTCAGACGTTTGGCTTTGTTTATTTAATAGTACCAGGGACTGAACCCAGGGGCACTTAACCATTGACCATATCCCCAGTTCTTTTTATTTGTGACAGGGGCTTGCTGTTTCTGAGGCTGACTTTGAACTTGAGATCCTCCTGCTTCAGCCTCTTGAGCCGCTGGGATTACAAGTGTGTGCCACTGTGCCCAGGTGTTTGACCTTTTACACCGTGGAGGTGGAAACTGGGTTAGCCAACCGCCCTCCCACCAGGAATACAATCCGAGATCCTCCATGGATGTATAAAACTGCAGCTACTACTGAACTGCATGACCACAGTGCTTTTCCTATGCATCCATTTTTATGATAGAGTTTGATGTATAAATGAGGCACAGTATCGGCTTAGCAACAATAATTAACAAAATACAACAAACAACAATATATTGTAGCAAAATTACCATTGTCACTACTTTTGTGCTTTGGGTCTACGATTAAGTAAAATAAGGATTACCGGAATGGCAAGAAGAAGGAACATGCACAAAATGAAGGTAGTAATACCACCTGCCTCATCTGCTTCCTGTGTAAGTTAAATGAGATAATACATCCAAGTACTAAGAACAGGTAAAGTCAGTGGGACCACGGTGATCATCTCCTAAATCCCTCGGAGCTCCTATTTCATGCAGAGAAGAAGTGAGAGGCTTTGCAAGGGACGCTAAGACCTCCGTGGTGCAGTGCCTCCTCTGCTGTCCTCATCTCCTCCCAAGCCCACCTGGCCCACTCCACTCCCACCACCTGGCCTTCTTGCTGTCCTTCAGCAGCCACACACCTGCCTTCCCGGCCTTTGCGACTGCCTACTTCCTCTGCCTGCACACTGGAGACCCACAGGCTCCCTCCCTCACCTCCACCATATCTTTCCTCAAGTGCCCCCCTTCCAGTCAAACCGGCCTGAAAACCCTACTGCGAGTTACAAGCCGCCTCCATCCCCTCACCCGACAGCACCACGCTGCTGATTCCTCTATCCTGCTGTTTCCCTTTCAGAGCAGGACCGTCACCTTCTAACTTTCAAGTGACAAATTCGTTGGCCTTATTCGATGTCCATCTTTCCTTACTAGAATGTGTCTGCACAGGGCAGGGAACTTGATCTACTGCTTAACGAATCCCCAGAGCCTAGAAGATGACTGACGTGTAGTGGCTGGGGAACCACATCTGATGAATGAGCAGTGACCTTTCCTTCCTTCATCTTCCTCTCTGTTCATTTGCTTCTAAGGTCCTCTGAAGATTATGCAGATGCCAGGCAGAAAGGCGCCTTCAAAATGCTTCCGCTTCTTATGGAAAATGGTCATTGCCTTACTTTTAGTCTTCATAAGATCACTCCTCCCCTTTAAGCTTCAGGATCCTTGGTGTAGCTTTTCTTACTGTTTGCTGATCCTTCAGTAGAGGGAGGTCCACCCTAGCCTCAAAGTTGCCAGCACCCTGGTATCTCCTCTTATCAACAATCTCCTGAATACCAAGAGGCCCTTCCCCAGGATGTGAATCTTAACCTATTTTTTTTCTAAAAATGAGGGCTTTATAGTTATACATAGTGGTTGGACTCTTCCCAACAAATTCTTACATGCATGGAAATTGATGTCAGTTCACGATCCCCACCGCTTCCCTCCTGTACTCCCTCCCCTCTTCAATTGTCTTTCCCTTTCTCTGCTAGACATTCTTTCATTCATCTAGTAATTTATATTTTATGCTTTATATTATCTTATCCTTCCTCCCTTCCTCTATTTTACTCTAGCTTTAGCGTATGAGAAAAAAATTCAACCTTTGTGTTTCTGAATTGGGCTAATTTCACTTAGCATGATACAGTCTCTATTTCCATCCATTTACTGGCAAATGCCATAATTTCATTATTTTTTTATGGCTTAGTAGAACTTCGGTGTACATATGTTAAGAAAGTGTGGTATAAATGCCATTCACCTATTGACAGGCGTCTGGGTTGATTCCATAGTTTACCTGCTGTGAATGGTGCTGGTATAAACATTGATGTGGCTGTGTCACTGTAGTGTGCTGATTTTAGACCTTTTGGGAAAATACCCAAAAGTGGGATAGCTGGGTCATGTACTGGTTCTGAGACAGGGGGAAAAAGTTAGGGAGTCAGTGTGGTTAGAATGTTCGAGTCAATCAAGGGAAAACCGGTTCTTTTCCTTTAAGATCAATTTGACATCCCTCAATCCTATTAAGAAGGGTCTGGCAAGGTGGTTCCAGATGTAGACACTCCCTTCTGCTAAGCCAGGCACCACATTCTTTCTATTGATGCCTGAGGAGCAAACCCAAGGCTGGACCCAACCAGAATTTCCTGTGCCCAGGTCCTAGGTTTGGGGGAAGGGGGAGGATGACGAATCGAAGGATGAACTTCCTATAAAAAGGGCAAACCTAGCAGCCCCTTTGGCTCTGTCCCCTTCTCCCGGTTTGGGGGAAGTCTGTTCCTTTCCCTATGCTTTGCTTTCTGTTATTTTCTTAAAATAAACTCTGTCTACTATGCTTTCCTCAGCGTCCCTGGGTTTCATTCTTCGACTCCCAGAGGACCCGAACCCAACATTCACAGAACCGGCATCAGTTCCATGCCTGGTTTTTGAGGGCTCTCCATACTGCTTCCCAGGGTGGTTGAGCTACCTGCAGTCACACCAACAGTGTGCAAGGGAACCTTTCCCCACAACCTCGTCAGCACGTGTTGTTCGTATTCTTGATCTTTCCCCTTCCCTGCTTTGCCTTACTTCTGTGCCCACTGATGGATTCTCAGAGTTGGAGGAATTTTGCAGCTACTCTTCAAAGACCAGAGGCCATGGGAAATTCCTCCACCTTGTCTCTCCCTCCTGCTTGCACTCTTCCCAGAGTTCTGATTTCCTTTTACCACACATCCTTGAATCCTGATGGTGCTAGTTTTGTACCAGGAGTGATGATTTCTAGAAGGTTCTATAGATGGATAAGATGATGTGGGTGAAGAGAAGATCAGGGCTCTAGCTGGCTTGGAAGACGGTTTCTGATTAACTAGGCCAGACACGTCTCTTCCTCTGGATCGAGAGGGAGAGATAGGATAAGTGAGTCAGTGTGTTGGTTTCTACCTCTTGAGAGTTCTGCTGTTCCAGTCTGAGGCAAAGCAAGGAAGACAAAGCTCTAGAATGTGCTTTCCAGTACATCCCCTTCCACACGGTGGGGTGGCAGAACTTCATAACTTACAACTTCCACTTGTTTTGTGCCCACTCTGTTGAAGTTGGTTTTAACTTGTGGTGCGTCTCTATTGAGCCCTGCTCTGAGTTACTCCACGATGAAGCAAGCCATACTTAGTTTAGGCTGTGCCTAACCCTGCGTTGCTCTGTTTTTATAAAGCCATGGATTGCCACGAGTTACTCCATTTTGAATGTAAGAGCTGAGGTAGAATGTCTCTACACCTTGTCTGTATGTGTACACAAGTAAATTAATCATGCTAACGAACAACGGTACCTGTGAACTTACCAAATTAAATCAGCACATGGATGCACGGGCATATCAATCCCATATCAGAAAAACCAGGTCCATGAGCTTATCAAACACACCAGACCAAGTGAAGCAACCTCAAAACCTGAGACCATTCTGCATCAGAAGATTGACAGGAGATGAACCTTAGATGCTGTCCCTGGGCTTCAGTGCAGTTTGATCTCTCTGCTTGAAGGGGCCTACTTTGAAACTGCCTGACATCAGGACCCTGTCCTGGAATAAGTTCCTCACTCTTGACAGGTCTGTGCCCAGAACAAGCTCCTCACCTAGTTGAACTGGTTCATAATCTTGTCTGACTACCTAAGTGACTCTTGCACTTACATCTACTCTCTGCCTTTGCTCTTAGCACAGCATCCTGTAGCACTGTGGCCACCTTAACCCTTTCTTAGCCTTTCTGCAGCCTATAGATATCATTGGGTAAAGTGTGACGTGTGACTTGAAATCTATAGAGAGTGGTAATTAAGCTTGGAATTAAAGAACTTGCCAGTTCCCTGACTATGACGACCAGTAACCCATGAATTGCAACCAGTGAAAGTGTTGCAGCTCATGATTTCTGTTACCCAATAAATTCTGACTCTGTAGAAAGGTATAAACGTGTTTGGTGTGTGTTAATTGCATAGCTTGCTCAAAACAAGGAGGTTTAGAGGAATCACATATAGGCCCCCGATCGCTTGTGTGTTAAGCCGGATAACATGGTGTATTCTTATTAATTTTCTTTGTGTTCTGTGCATTTGATTGACATACAAGACATTTTGTGATCTGGCTTTTTTTTTTTTAAAGAGGAGGACAGAGAGAGAAAGACAGAGAGAGAGAAAATCAACTTTTATTGAGTTTTTCACATGGCTTTCGTTGCTCTGACACTTTGTTGTGTACATGGGTGCTGGGGTTTGAACCCGTGTACTCACGCATGCTGGGCAAGCACCTTAACAGCTGAGCCACCGCTCCAGCCCCTGATCTGGCTTCTTAAATGTTACTTTCTGTCTTTCCCTGCTGTCTCTATTAAACTATTTGCAATTCCTCTCAACCCCTGCTTTTTCTTGACTAAGAATTCTTCGAGGCTAACTCAAATGTCATTTCCTTTCTGGAAGCCTTTCCTTGACCTTCCCAGTCAACTTTTAATCATTATTTGTTCATTAAGTATTTAGTGAGTGGCTACTATGTGCCAGATTCTGGGATAAGCACCAGAGATAAATGGAGTGTAAACAGATGTGGCCTCTGCTCAGGGTTTAGTGTGGGGACAGAGTCAGCTCGCATCATGCTGTTTGCTGGGGGCATGGGAATAGGGTGGCTTCTTCCCCACTCTTGGTGCTTCTCCCCATGGGGAGGAACTCTGCCACTGGAAGTTCTCTCGATTTGCTCTACTATCTTCCTCATTCCTCCCAGGTGAGAAGAAGTACATTTTGACTGGTGAATTTGGGGAAAGGAATTGAAAGTGAGTGCATAATTGCATCTTTTTTTCCCCCAGGTACATGTTCTGCTTTGCAGTACAAAGTATGGAGTCAGTGATGACCCAAAGCTCCTGCAACCCACCAGCTGGGTCTGACTCTGGAGTTTAGAATGAAGACATTCACTTGCCACAAACCTGAAGTCACATTCTCTTATTCCATTCCCCCCTCCTCCAAATTTCTCTCTCAGTTGCTCTCAGTTGGCTCAGAGACAGGAAAAGGCATACCATGAGTGGCGAGCTCTCAAACCTCAACAGTACAGCTTGGGTGTACACAATCCCCAAATCTAAAATCTGAAATGCTCCAAAATCTGAAACTGCATCCCAGAATGGTACCACAAGTAGAAAATTCCACACCTGACCTTGTATTGCAATCCAAATACAGGTGCACTAAAAATATTGTATAAAATTATCTTCAAACTATGTGTATAAGGCTTACATGAAATCAATGAATTTCATGTTTAAATTTGAGTCTCATCCCCCAAACATCTCATTACACACATTTGCAAATATTCCAAAATAAAAAATATCCAACACTTCTGGTCCCACGTATTTTGAACGAGGGCTACTCAACATATGGTATTGAAAGGGAAAATTCAAGTGGACCCTCCAGTTTCGCCTCTTATAGTGCCTTTCCTCAAATCTTTTTTGTGATACTAAGCTACTGTGATGACCCATCTATACATGTCTGCTCCTATGAAGTGTGAGTCTCTGTCTCTGTGCAGTTTGTATGTGAGACAGAAGTGTCTGGCCTGAGGGGTTGAGTAGGAGCTAGAACACAGCCAGTTCTTTGCATCAGTGCAGAGGGAGAGGCACATGCTTCTAATTTGCATGGTAGGTCCCCATATGCCAGCAAAGTCGTATATCCTTTGATGAATGAATAAATGCCTGCTCTTTGGTTGGACAGCTCTACTGCATTACTCAGCTGTAATCACCCAAAGGAAGGAATCACAGACATTTAATTGATTTTTCATGATCCCTTGTAAAATGTAAGTCAATACCCCAGGCATGGCCCAGGGATAACTGCATAAGAGGAATAAATCTACTCCTAGGCCATTTCCTTAATTTCCATTATGATTATAATTTACGTTTAAGAGTAATAGAAAGAACAACGGATTGAATTCACGAAACCTACACTCTGAACCTTAGTTTTCTTATATCTAGTTGACAATCCTGAAGATCTCAATGATTTGTGGGGAAAAGAAGGCCACACAATGTAAGCAAAAAAGCAATTGCATACCATGAATTCCTATGGATGTTGGTCAAGGGAGATTACCATCATTCCTTGATTGCTTAAATTATACTTGGAGCATTTGCTGGCTCAGTTAATGAGTAAGCCTCACGCTGACAATGCTGATCCAGGAGAACACTTAGTTCTGGAAAACACCGAGAGCCGTCTCGCTGAATGATTCATTTTCAGAGTGGTTTTTACAGGTTTTGCGATGATTTTGATGGGGTCTCCATCTACATGCTGAAGGGCATTCCATTTAGTATTTGCACTTCTTTCTCGGCACAAGTTTACTCATTTTTTCCGGCCACTTAGCAGTTGGTTAAAGGGACGATTTCAAACAGATCTAACTGATGCACACGCTTGGCTCATTAATGAGATGACACTGTGCTTGCAGCTTCTCCACCTGACTATGTTCTACAGGAGCACAAACTCTCTTACAGCGTCAGTTGCTTCTAAAGTCCTTGTGGGTGTGTAGCCTTGAAGATTCCATCGAAAGGGTAGAATACCAGGGCTACCTGGATAGCCAGAACATAAAGGTTGGAAGCAGCAGTGTGGCTTTTTGTGTTTTCCCAATAACCTTGATCAGAGTTTCCAAGAGTCATGTTGGAGAAGACACATGGAACAGAGAAGTACACAGGCCACCCTCAAAGTCAAAGCAGTTAAAACAGAAAGGCAAGGTGTGCTGGTTGAGGACATGATACCAGGAACATGGGCGTTGAACACCAGGTTTGGAGGTGTCCAGCTGCTGTTGGAGTTATCCAGGCCTGGGTTCAAATCCCCATTCTGCCTCTTACATTTTTGCTTTAATTCTTTTGTCAGTAAAATATGGCTCATAGCACTCACTCCACAGCAGTAGCAGAAGGATCGTGAGGGGAACAATGCCTGGTGAATATAAGCACCCACTCTCTGGTTACCATGATTATAATTATTCCAACTGCAATATGTAGATATATATTTTTTTGCAGTGCTCAGTATCCAACCCAGGTCCTCATGCTTGCTAGTCAAGTGCTCTGTCCCAGTAGTAATATCTCAGCTGGCAGATTCTGGACAATAAAACATGAGTAAAGCAGTCGTGGTGGTATAACTTGGGAGTCAGTTGTTCTGAGCTCAGTACCCAATTTTGCCAGTTACCATCTGCGTGAACTTTGACAAATCTCAACTTAGTTTCTTCCTCCATATGATGGGAATAAAGTATCTGAATGTTTTGAAGGGATCTAAATTATGCAATGAAAGAATGAAGTTTGGATGGTGGACACCCCATGTGGGTCAACAGCTCTTGATTCTTTTGTGTCCCTTCCGGGGCCTCACATTATCTCTAGGAGGGAAGGCCTATACGTGGGATTCCGGCTGTGGGTCACTGGGGAACTCAGTAGACAAAGTGCCCCCATAGCTCTTCCCGTACCTGGGCTTTAGGGTTTTCTGGGGCCACTCATGTTACTAAGATGCACAGACTCTGCCAGAAGGAGTTGATAAGGCAGGATTAAACATCCTGGCTAAAACTTGGGAGTTAAACAACTGAATTCTTATTTCTATTCCTTATATCGATGGTACCCATATTTACCCAAAGTTTTCGAGCCTCCATTTCTTCATTTGTGAAATAAATGAAATTTACACTTGCTTTGTACAGTTGGTATGGGGTTAAATAAGGTAACAAATGTAAAGTATTTAGTACTTGACTAGAAAAATGGAAACTTTTATTATCAGACCAGCAAAAACCAGGTAATCATACAATTCTATAACTAGCTATTGATTACCACATTACATGCTGTACCAATTACTATGAATGATTTATCCAATGGAGTTTTGGAGATATATTCTGTGCAGTAGACATTATACTAGGTATTTATCCATCAAAAATTTCAAAGGTCCAGATAAAATATCTTAGTCAATTTTTTGTTACTATAACATAATTCCACAGAGTGGGTAATTTATAGAGAACAAAGGTTATTGGGCTTATGGTTCTGGAGGCTGGTACTTCTAAGAGCATGGTGCCAGCATCCTGCCTTGGAGAAAGGGCACACATGAGGCAGAGACAGTGCATTGGGCTGAACTCATACTTTTTATCAGAACCCCCTGCCGCAATAGCTAACCCATTCTTTTTTTTTCTTTTTGAGAGAGAGAGAGAGGAGAGAGAGAGACAAAATCAATTTTATTTAGTTTTCATGTGGCTTTTGTTGCCCAGACACTTGGTTGTGTACGTGGTGCTGGGCTTTGAACCTGCTTTCCTCGCGCATGCCAAGAAAGCTCTGTAACTGCTGAGCTACCACTCCAGCCCCCTAACCCATTCTTTTGACAAGCACATTAATCCATTCATGAGGACAGTGCCCCGGTGGCCTAATTAACTCCCAATACTGTTACAGTGGCAATGACATTTCAACATGAATTTTGGAGGGGACATTTAAAGCGTAGCAGTATCTGTCAAGGCTATTCAAAGTAGCACTCAATGACCCCAAAATTGGTTATGAACCATTTTTAAAGAGAGAGGGAAAGTGAGACAGAGAGAGAGAGAGAGAGAAAGACAGAGCGAATCAATTTTTATTTAGTTTTTCATGTGGCTTTTGTTGCTCCGACACTTAGTTGTGTATGTGGTGCTGGGGTTTGAACCCGCTTACTCGCTAATGCCAGGCAAGCACCGTAACCATTGAGCCACTGCTCCAGCCCCCCAATTTTTTTCTTAATTCATGCAACAAGCATAATATAAGGAACTCTGTGCACAGCTAAGAATATAAAGAGCAGCACAAGTTGGTCCTAGGAAAGAGAGGTTTCCAGACAGTAGAGCCACTTTGACCCCTCTGGCTCACGTTTCTTTCTTTGAACATCACAGATGGTTGTGTTCTCTATGGTTATGTTAATGAACTGGCTGGATACGCGTGTGTTTGTTGTGTGTGTATCTCATGCCATTCATAGTACTAAGCTCTGCTTAGAGTCATATAATCCCTTAGTTCTAATTTAATGATGGTGATTAGACAGCCAAGGGAAGTCAGATAATGATATGATAGTGGTTTGTTTCATGAATGAGTGCACAAGTGGAATAATGACTTTGAGACAGGAGAATGGTCTCCGTAGGCAGATGAATCTGATGGCAAGTCTTTTGGTCCAAATCTGATGGTTCTGCTTTTCACAAACTCTGGACTTCGCCTCGTCTCTTAGACCTGAGTGGAAGTTCCAGCACCTTCAAAATGGACATGCATGGTAAGCGCTGACTGAGACAATGCTTACAGAGGCGCAGCATAGCTCCCGGTACAGAAGGGCGTGACTTCAGCCATTGTAATCAGGATGCATCTTCTCATGATCAGGTCCACCCACTGTCCCTGCGGCAGGTGGCTGTGTACACCTGTCAGTGCCCCTGTGTTCCTATGGTTAGACATTTCACTTTCTCCTCTGTGATCTAATCTGATCAGACAGAGTCATTCAACTACCTGTCACTGAAGAAAACATTCACCAAATGCCTGCTGTGTGCCAGACGCTGGGGACACAGTGGTAAGCATTCAGCCCTAAAACACAAGGTCTTTGCTCCCATGGGGCTTGTCTTCTGGGGGCTGGGGAGCCGGGATACACACATAAAATGCATTCTACAATGTCAGCCAGCATAAAAGGGACTGGGTGACTTCTCTCTTGCTATGACACACAGTATTTTATTCCTGGACTTATCCCACCATGCCCAGAGCAGTCAGGGGTAGGCGTCTGCTCAAGTCATGGCTGTCTTTTCACATTTTGCTCTGAATCCACAGGGCCTGCCTCTGAAGGCATTTCAATGATCAGCATAGCGTGTCTGGGTTCTACGAGGCGTATGGGTTGAAGTGACTAGGCAAATTAGTGTTGGGAGACAGAAGGCAGAACCTGAGAGAATGGCTAGACTTTACCATAATATTTGCAGAGAACAGTTATGGGTGCTACTTTGGCCTGAATTTTGGTTAAATGCACAGCCAGAGTTGCTGGTAGCCAGCAGGGAGCAGCTGCTTTTCCTGCAACTGGGCCCTTTAGTTAGACTAGGAAGTGTCCAATTAGCCTGATTTATTGAACTCTTTCTTTTACCATTATTTACGATTCGCTGAGTCCTGGCAGTGAGCCCTGTAAGAAATAAGGTACAGTGGAAGGCACAGACCTGGGTGAGGAAGGGAGAAACCAAAGCTTCCCAGTTGGCATGAAGCAGGGGGACCGTCAAGGTGGTGGCATTCCAGGGTGCACTCAACTGATCCTCTCTGGATTCCTTCCACACCTCCACCTCCCTCCCTCTTTTCAGGGATGTCTCTCCTGGCGGACAAGCCCTCTTGGTATCATATGAAGCACACGTCAAACCTGTTCAGTCCTCTCTGGGATTTGGTTTATGCCCTGGCTTTGCATTTGATTTTTATAAATGTCAGCAGGAGAAAGGGGTCAAGGAGGAGAGGCCTGAGCAGGAAGAAAGGGGAACATGCCATTTTTCCCCCTTGAAGAGGAGCAGATCTTCTCTCAACTTCTGGAGTAGCTGAGACATGAGGTCTTATCCCTGGTTGCCCCAGGGTTCGAGGTGGGGGGTCTGACCAGAGCCTGAGGCTGCCGACCAGCCTTCCCTCCTCCTGCTGGGCTGGGGAGACCAAGCACTGTTTACGCTCCCCTCCAGCATCCCCTGGGATCCCTTATTGCCAAACTGTCTTGTGTTGGTTCCAGAGGCCTCCGCCTGGATGGTCATCCTGGCTGACCCCAGCCCATCCCAAGACTGCACAGCTGCCCCTGACTTGCACGCTCAGGACGGACGGCTTTTCCCAGCCTCTGTGCTTTCTCACACTGGACCAGCCACTCCCTCTGGACCCAGCTTCCTGGGCTCGGCTGCCCTTCAAGCCTGGAGTGAGCAGCCCTGGAAGCTGAGCTGGACCTCTGGAGTCCTCAGACGCACACAGGACACCACGGACTAAGCAGTGTGACACTGCCCGCCCCCTGCTCTCCTTGGAGCTCTGGTTTTAGAGGGAGGACCTGAGGGCTCTGCTAAGGGCCACCATTTCCCCCTTTTCTCACTGGGTGGTTTTAAGGTGTGGCAGCGGCAAGATTGCTGGGAAAGATATGGGTGGGCCAAGGGCCAAGTACATGAAGGTAGCACTGGGTCAGCATTTTATCTGAGCATCTACCCAGCCACTCCTTCACACCCTGCCCCCAGTCTTCCACCACCCTCCCCCTGGGAAGAGTGGTATTACCACCACCTATGAAGCCATCTGATTCTCTCCACAGTCCTGTAGGGAAGTCGAGATGGAACACAGTGGGGACAGAAGACTTGTTGCTGAGCCATGGCTGGAGGCTGTTGGAAATTGGGTCTGGAGTTGGGTCTCAGCCTGGTGCTCCCATCCCAGCAGACGGCTGCAGGAAACAGCTGGATCATATAGTGAGAAAGGAGGGACCAGGAAATTCACTGTTGGATTCTCAGGGAAAAAGGAAACTGACCTCCCACCGTGCATGGCTCAAGGCGTGTCTCACAGGCCCACTGGACATTTGTCCAGCTGCCTAAGCACTGATTCCAATGCTGCAACTTTCCAAGGTGGAGGCAGGGTGCAGAGGGAGGGACTGGTGCTTGGAATCATGACCTAGTAGCTGGAAGGCCAAGAATTTGCTTAGCTTGGTGAGCAGGGCTGGCTTTCCCCTAGGCTACCTGTGAATCCGCATGCTTGGCATGGAGGTCTGAGATGTCAACTGTTCATGGATGGATGGAAGGTCTCATCATTTTGTATGTCAGAGAGGCAGTTCAAGGGTCATGGGCAATCATTGTTCATACATTTCCAAGAAAAGTCCATTGGAAGAATCCACAATGACGTTGAAGACAGCACATTCCTATCTACTCCACGTGTCATTATTGTATCCCAGCCTTTCTGCTTATTGTCATCTGTGCCATATCATAGATCTACTAGTGAATAGAAGGCAGATGGGAGTAGTGGCAGAGAGGAAGGTAAGAGAAGCATTTTATATTCTAGCCTGGCATACATTTCTGGCACCCCTTTAAAACACAAAAACCCACTTAAATCCAAGAATCCAGTTAACACCATTGATCTTCCAACTTGGTCTGTTTCCTAGAGTCATTTCCCAGGAAGTAGAAGTTAATAAAGGGAGAAATAGACTGAGACCCCTCCTAGCGCAATTTTCTTAAATGTATTTGACTATGACTTACATATTCTTAAAAGTGTGACTGACTGAAATAAAAATTTGGAAGGGCCATGTTTGAATCCTTAATGCCTACAATGAATTCTGATACATTCTATTTCATTGTATTTTATATATCGCTTTAGAAGGTACTGGTTGACCTACTAATGGCATGATTGGAAAAGCTCTGTTATAGAAATCTCTGTAATGGTCTCAACAGATTCTCATAAAATGGCTTCACCTTCGGTACCTGGAATACAAAGAAGATGCCAGTTAAGGCCAGGTGCTCACTGCTGCCCACCAAGGATGGACCAAGGGGACAATTTCAGATTCTTGATCAGATGATTACTGAAAAAATGACTTTACAATGAGGAACAATGGGGAAATATCAAAAGAGAAGTGAGAATGATTAGTTTAACTTTATTTACCCTAACTCCTTGGTTCATGCAGCATTTTCTCCACCCTCCCGGCTCCTCCATCCAAACTCTGCCCATAGTCTCACCTCTTCTGGGAAGGCTTCTCTGATCATATTCTCTGCTCAGAACCTTGAAAAAACATTTGACTCCTCTTCTTATCTGAGGTGTCATTTTATTTGGCCAGCTGAACCTGAACCTAAGTGCAGTGAATAAAACAAATACTCATGTTTTCTTTGAATTTCTAGTTTAGCTTAATATCTTTGTAGGTTGTGATACTCATCGTACAACAAACAAGGAGACACCCTGAGGGAGGGTGTAGGGAGGCCTGCTTTGTGCTAGGTACTGCAGGAAGGTCTCTCTGAGAAGCTAATGTTCAAGTTGAGAAGTGAAGGAACAGTTACTGGAGGGAAATTTTTATTTGTTTGGTCCTGGGGATTGAACCCTGCATTTCTGACCCTCTTTTTCAGTTCATTTTTCATTTTGAGACAGAGCCTTGCAAAGTTGTGAAGAATTCTGTGCAGTTACTGAGACTATCCTTGAACTTGAGATCCTCCTGCCTCAGCCTCCCAAGTCCAAGCCACTGGAATTCATGAAAAGCTTTTAATAGCAAGGAATTTAGGGAGTCAGTTTACCTTTTAGGGTGATCATTCTGAAAAGCATGTGAAGCATGGATTGTTGGGGGGCAAGGATGGAAATATGGAGGACAATTAAGAGGTTCTTACAGTTGTCTGGGATTTGAACCCGTGTACTTGTACATGCCGGGCAAGCGCCATAACCACTGAGCAACCGCTCCAGCCCTCTTACAGTTGTCTGGAAAAGAGTTGATGCTGGCTTCCACGAGGAGCAGTGAAGATAAATAAAAATAAACAGTCTAGGCACTGTTTGGGGGTGCAAATCAACAGGACTTGGCAAAGGGTTTGGTGTGGTAAAGGGAGGGGTTGGTGGTGAGGGAGAGGGGTGGTGACTCCAGCAAGAGCAAGTGTCCACTTGAACGACTCACACACAGGACTTTGGGACCTTGCTGGCTCTTCCTACACCAGGCTTGGTCAGCAGCCCCTGGGTCCTGCCACTTTCCACTATCACTATACTTTCAGCCAGATTATGCTAAAGGGCAGAGTAGAAGCTGTTTGTGGGCTTCTAAGAGTGTGAGGGACTCTGCGGAGACAGAAATAACATCAGGAGTCTCTGTAAGGACTAAGGGTTCCCAGGTCTGAGGCTTGCAGGAAGGTTAGATTTCCCAGCCTACTTTGCAGTTGAATTGAGGCCATGTGACTGGATTCTGGCCAATGTGGATGGGAAGGATCTGAAGCTCTTAGATGGGTCTGACAATATCTGATGCTCTGAGCGGGTAGTCAGACAGATGGGCTGTGTAAGGTCACCATGCAGTTCTGCAAACACCTGCTCAGCATAGAGGAGGGCCATGGATAGCAGTCACTCACAGGGTCAAGGTAAAACTTTCACAATTGTTCCTTCAGGACAGATGGGATATTTGTGGTAAATTGGAATGTTTGGGGATCTTCTTCTTCACACCTGTATCCTTGTTCTCCCATATTACCCTGGACTTGGTCATATGACATGCTTTGGTCAATGGGACATTTGCAATCATGGTAAGACACTCAGAGGCTCAGGAAGTGCTTGTGCCCTAGGGCTTGCTCCCATGGAACACAGCCTGGCCAGCTGCCCCAGCTGAGCCCAGTCCACCAGGTAAGCGCAACTATGTATGTGTGAGCCCACGAGAAACCAGCGGAGGAACCACCTAGCCCACCCACAAAACCACAAAAAATAAAATTGTTTCTAGCAACTGAACTCTAGGGCAGTCGATAGCTGACACAACATCTTCTCCAAACTCGTTCCCCTAGGACTTGAGACACCACTTCTACCCATTTGCATTGACATCAATCTTATTCTCCCAACAAGCTGTCACAAAAGTATTGCTCTGATTGGATATTTATTTTTAATTGTGTCACAGAAACTGCTACACACGCCAAGCCCATGTGCTGGGGGGCCATCTGATTATCCACGTTTTGTTAGAGGCAGCCACTTGCAAAAGCAATAGGAATAAATTCTTAATGAAGAAATGGGAATATTTGCTATTTATGGAGTGCTTACCAGCTGCCGACCGCTAAGCACCGTATGTATATTGTAGCACTTTCTTCCTTGTGAAGAGCATACAAATAGGACTATTTTCCTCTGTTTAGAGACGGAGAAACTAAGGATTAAGGACACGAGCAAACCATACAAATAGGCGCTATTTTCCTCTGTTTAGATATGGAGGGGGACTGGAGTGGTGGCTCGGGGGTTACGGCGCTTGCCTGAGTGCACAAGTACTCGGGTTCAAACCCTAGCACCCACGTACACAACTAAGTGTCAGAGCAACGAATGCCATGTGAAAAACTCAGGAAATATTGATTCTCTCTGTCTCTCTGTCTCTCTCTCTCTTGCTGTCCTTCTCTCTTAAAAATATAGAGATGGAGAAACTGAGGATTAAGGTGACCTGGGGCTGTAGGTGGTAGAACTGAGCTCTCTTGTGCTTCTCGCCATTCACTCGATGCGGAATCACAGTTCTCATGGGGTTAGGTTCTAAAATCAGGGCATGGAGCAAAATTCACATAGGATGAAAAGTACTCTTGAAAAGCTCACAGGTCTCCTTTGAAGCAAAGTGGACATTACTTATTCAGCATTAGATGTATAAAAATGTATGCTGCATTTAAGGGCCATGTTATGCTAGGAAAATGGCTTTCATCCCAAGAATCACACTATGTCTGGTTGAATGCTCACAAATTCCATTTATTTTCTCTTGAGAATCACAGAAAGATTGCATTTCTTGGCTTTCACAGTAAAATTAGGGCCATATGACTGGAACCTGCCAAATGGAATGTGAATAGGAATGATGAAAGTCACTTCTAGGGTGTTCCTTAAATAATTCCATGATCCTCTAGTCCAGGAGTCAGCAAATTGTGGCCTGCTGTCTATTTTTATAAATGAAGTTTTATTGGAACGTAGTTCCACTCCTTTGCTCACATAGTGCCTCTGGCTGCTTTCAGGCTGCCATAGCAGAGATGAGTAGTCTTGACTGAGTCTGGGTCACCTGTAAAGCCTAAAATAGTCACTGAAAGTTTACCAACCCCTGCTTTTTTCCTTTTGTGATGGATGCTGTGATGACCACCTGGGGCTGCCTTTAGCCAGAACTTATTTCCTCAGCTGCTGAAGGTGCTGTGAGAACAGTTCCCCTCTGTCCCCAAAGACTGATCAACACAGAGCTTGACAGCATCACCGCCTCACCACAACTCAGGACAACTCTGGAAGGCCCCTGCTCCAGAGCTCCCCAGAGTCGGTGGAAATCTTTTCTGGGTTCTGCATTGTGGCTCCATTTCCCCTTGGACTTGATCCTGCACCCTTGCCTCCCTTTCATAGCTAAGAACACTGCACTCCAGTCTCCATCTCAGAGCCTGCTGCTGGGGATCCCAGCAGTGACAGCTCTCATTCACTTTCATGCTGTTCCACAGGACACTGCTGTCAGAGATGGAGGATCCTAGTCTTTGAATCACTGTGTAGAGGACAGTCACCAAGGAGAGAATCTCTGGATTCATGTCACACTGAGACACTGGGAAAGAATCAAGCCTTTGGTATGTTATGCCACTTACACTCTGGTATTATTTGTCCTAATAGCTAGCTCTGCTTATTCTGATAATACACTCAGCAAGGCAAGATGCTAATACAGGTAGGGGCCTTCAAATTGGAGACCCCGGGAAGCAGAGATTCACAGGTATCATCTCACCTTGCTATGGGCTTCTGTCCTGTGAGTGGGTGGAGGTCAAGTCTGTTGTGCTCTTTTCATTTCCATATTTTTTCTGTCCCATGAAGCACATGTAGTAGAATTCCCATCAGTTCATGTGGGCAAAATGTGACTGCACCTCTATCCCTGTCTGGCCCTCAGCATCAAAGCATCTTTAAGTAGCTTGAATTTTGAAATGGTTGAAGGATGTAGTGTATGGACAGCTGAGAGGAGAAGGGGACCAAATCAAGCCCAGATGTCAACCTCTCCCAACCCAAGCTGTCTGCTGGCAGGACTCAGAGTAGAGCCCCCAGTGGGGATTCCCAGGAGCTGAACACGAAGGACCCCAGTGCTGACTGCCTACCAGGCATGGCTGTGCGTGTGTCGGCCCTGCTGTCTGAGCGTCTGCAGAGGCACCTGGGGCTCAATGTGGTCTTTTGTCTCCCTCTCTCTGAAGTCATCCTGGGACACAGGTGTGCATCCCTCTCAGCCAGCCAACAGAGACGATGAATCAGATTCCCTGAAAGACGTGCCCCAGAGCACTCTGTCAGCTGAAACTCTTGGGAAGGAGCAACGCATCTCTCCTGACCACAGTTAACGAGAATGTATGGCGTGCCCAGAGAGGAATCTGTGTGATTCTTTAAAGAACAATGCTAACCACAGATGTGCAGCATCTGGTGCATGGAGGAGGTTCCCTGGATGAGGAGGACAGCAAGTGGACTTGCTAGTTCAGGACATGCCCTGGGGCCCAGGCATGCATGTCCCCACTTTATCTCTGAGTTTTGTTTCTCAGAAGTTCAAGTGCAAGTCCCAATGCCCTTTCCTGTCACTTGATGTATTTGTAATATGCTCCACCACTTTGTTTTCTATGGCTCTTAATGTGTGTGATTGAGAATTCAAAGGTCTCTGTTCCTTCTTCTAGGTCTTTTGTGAGAAGGACGGTAAGAGAGAGAGACAGAGAGAAGAGAGAATCGATTTTTATTGAGGTTTTCACATGTCCCCAGTTGCTCTGACATTTAGTTGTGTACGTGGGTGCTGGAGTTTGAACCCATGTACTCGCGCATGCAGGGCAAGCATCTCAACCACTGAGCCAGCGCTCCAGCCCCTACCCCTGCCCTTTTTAAATGACCAGTTAATTTGTTAGGGCTCTTCCCACTGCAAACAAGAGAAGCCCAACTCCAACTGGCTTTAAGGGAAAATTTGTTGAGTAAAAAATTATTGAGGGCTGGAGCAGTGGCTCAGCAGTGGAAGCTTTGCCTGGTGTGCGTGAGGACCTGGGCTGGATCCGCAGTACCACATACACAACTAAGTGGAGGAAAAGCAGAAATCAGGTAAAAAAAACCCAAAATTATTTTCCCTCTCTCTCTCCTTAAAAAGAAAAAAATATTGAGCAACGTGACTTCAAATCCAGGTCCATTTAACTTTAAAGGTAAGTATAGATGGATCTAGAAGTCCAAACAATTTTTCCAGGATCTGGTGTTGGTCTATTTGTCCATTTCTAGACTGTTTCCTTCTACGTTCTCTCTGGACTGATGGGCTGGTCCCGGTAGCTCCAGGCTTACAACTCTTTCTAGAGAAGGAGTTTGCTTCTTTCCCCATAGTCCTGCACACGGATCTGGTTAGGACATCTTGGGACACATATACGTTTATGTATGAACCCATTGTTGGAGTCAAGGGGATGGGATCCCTATCATTTCCTGGGCCTGAGTCTCCTGCTCACCCTTAAGGTCAGAAGGAAATCAGATCCTATTATGAGAATAAGATTGAGTGGGTATGAGACAGGAAAATAAATGGGCATAATCCACAGCCTGTTTCTAAAGGTCAAATTTATTCTTCAGCCTTTCTGTACCTCTGAGCTTCTGGTGGGGGCTTTCCTGGTAACTGAGGTCTACATTCCCCTCTCTCAACATTATAACACTTCATCGTTGCATATGGGATTCTGTGTAACTCCTGCCTGTCCCTCGTTGTGTCTGGAGGGCTCTTCTGTGCTGTGCAGAACATAGGGGTGGGATGTGGGTAGGATATGAGGCATAGAAATCATATTGTATTTTCTTCCCTCCTTTGAAACCCAGAGAAATAATATGGAACCAAGGCAGTTGTAAATCTGGTTGGGAAAAAAGTTCCAACAGTTAACAGGCAGTTTAGGACAGGGATAAAATGGGTCTCAGTGGTAAGGACCAGGAACCAATTCAACATGAGTGTGAGTATCCCTTCGTATCAAGTAGCCTGGTGGCTGTCTCCAACATCAGGCAGGATGCCATACTTTGGGGATAACTGGATGCTTATTGGGTTTGTATAAACTTTTGGGCTGTTGGTGGCTGTGTTCTGTGCTTTATAATTTCTTTTATACCATACTATGTGCCTAGTGCTTTGCTGAACACCTAATACCTACTCAATGAGTTTTTTTGGGGACTAAACTGTGACATAGCTGCCTGCCTTCAAGCTGGGAGTCAAGAGGTCTGGGTTGTAATGACGTCTCTTGACCTTGACCAAGCTAAGTAGCTGTGTCCAAAGGGCACTGAGCAGGATCACAGCTATTTTTGTCTAGTGCTTCTTGTTCACAATACTGACATTCCAGTTCACTTGCAATGACCCTGGGAGGGGACCCAAATGCTGCAGGACAAGCTTCACAAAGTGAAATCTAAGGCAACAACTGGGTAAAATAAAAATCTCTTTGAAAACTCTGATAAATCATCCACAAAGTAGAAGTCTAAAAGTTACACTTATACTCAGGAAGTTCTCTAGAACCTAGAAATAAGACTGTTTCTTTTCAATACATCTGGAAAATATGCCATAATGACAGCACTCAGTCACACTTGGGGCTTAGCACACCTAAAACTAAAGCACTATCTTTTTCATGACTCCTTCCTGCGTCTGATGTGGAAGTGCATAAGGTTCCTGAGGGGTTCTGTTTATTCTTTCAGCACTAAGTGGAGGGCATGGCAAGATGACCAATTCATCTTAAATTGTGTTTCAGTAGGTGCAGTAGCTCAGGTAGCATAGCCAGTAGGTTCAAATTTATTATTAGGTGACACGACACCACTGAGATTGTCCTTTTTCCTCATCAAAAGTGGATAAAATTTATTTAAAAAAAACACACAAACAACTTATACTTGTGAATTGTGTGGGGTGGATAGAGTAACATACTGCATTTATTTAAGGAGAGTATATTTCCTCAGTGCAGTATTAAAGGACAGTCACTTACGTATTTGGTACAGCAAGATTCTCAGATCCTGGAAGGTAGAGAAGAACAGCTCACATCTTTGCTTTTATATCACCCTGGGGCACAGATGGATTGATGGATTGTCAAACAAAATCTTCTGTAATATTGAAGTCGATACATTACCTTGTTACTTCATTTTCTCTTTTTGCTGAGTGTCAATAGATGAATTGATGCAAGTTAAAAGTGTGATGCATTTCTCCAGTCTTCATTTAAAATGCCGATTAGAGATTTAGTAGGCAGCAGGCATTGGGTCTGGGTGCAGGGACTTCAGTGACAAATAAAATAGGTGTGACTTCTGGCCTAATGGAATTTATAGTCTCAGACTAGTTTGCAAATGGAAAAACAAGTTCAGCGAGGTGCTGACCAAAGACCACATAGTCCAGGGGCTGGAATTTGAGACCAGGTCTTCTGACTTTTTTTCTTTTTTTCTTTTTTTTTTATTAAGAGATTTATTATAGAACAACCATACAAGTTTTTAACAAAATAATGTAAAATGTGTATAGATTCTGGATATTAGAATTACCCCTAGGAGTCCCCCCTGCCGTTGCCCACCCTTATCCCTCCCTTCCCCTTCCCACAATATCTCTAAAAAAGTATTATGTTATATAACATTACGCCTTATCTGGATTTAACACATGATAGTAGACCACCTTTCTCAATGGCCAGGGTCTAGATACAGCCTCCACAGATGAGTGGAGACATTTGACCCTTGGTTCTCTGGGTTAAGCTGATTTCACTCAGCATAATTTCTTCCATAGCCATCCACTTACCTTCGAAGGCTGCAATATCATTGTTTCTAATATCATTTCTGTGTAGAATTCCATGGTATATATGTACCACAGTTTTTGGATCCATTCATCCAGTGAGGGACATCTGGGTTGTTTCCATAATCTAGCAATAGTAAATTGAGCTGCTATGAACATGGTTATTGCTGTGTCACAAAATGAGCTGATTCTAAATCCCCTGGAAAAATACTCAAGTGTAGAATAGCAGGATCGTATGGTGGGCTCATCCCTAGTTTTTTGAGGATTCTCCATGCTGCTTTCCAAAGGGGCTGTACCAGTCTGCAGCTCCACCAACAGTGTGTTAACATGCCTATCTCTCCACAGCCCCTCCAGCATCTATTATTGTTTATTTTCTTCATTTTTGCCATTCTGACTGGCATGAGGTGATATCTTAATGTAGTTTTCATTTGCATTTCTCTGATTACTAGTGATTTGGAGCACTTTCTCATGTATTCATTGGCTTGATCAATCTCCTCTGTTGAGAAGTTTCTATTTAGCTCTTTGGCCCATTTTTAATTGGGTTGTTTGTGTTCTTGTAGGTGAGATTTTTGAGGATTTTGTAGATTCTGGATATGAGACCCCTGTCAGAGGAATCATAGCCCATGATTCTCTCCATTTCAGTGGGAAATCTCTTGACTCTTTTGATTGTTTCCTTGGCAGTACAAAAGCTTTTTAGCTTTATGGCATCCCATTCACTGATTTTTGACTTTACTTCCTTCACTTTAGGAGACATGTTGAGAAAGTCTTTGCCTACTCCCAAATGCTGAAGTGTTGGACCTAATTTGTCTTCCATCAGTTGCAAGGTAGCTGTTTTAATTCCTA
>PVKS010017786.1:0-41333 GCA_004027875.1 Aplodontia rufa
AAATCACAAAGACACACAGAACAAATTTTTGCCAACAAAACACAGGACGTCCTACCCTAGCTCTAAGCTAGTGCTTCCTCTCCTCACGGGAACCCAATGCTAATCTCGAGGTTCCTGCTTTTTAGATTGCAGCTTTTGAATTTTTACTTTCACTTTGGCACTCTATCGAATAGAGTTCTTGTCTATCTCTAACAACTTACCTTGCCTTAGCCACTTACCACTGTTTACGAAGGTTCCCCATACGGGCCACCATTTGTCCGGTCCTGGCCAGCAGGAACCGGACGGCTCTCATTCAACGGTGAACTGCATCTTCTACCGCTGCTGATCTCTCCACTGTCTCTGCTGCTGCTGCTGCTGCTTCTTCTTCTTCGCTGGTTCTATACTTCTGTGCTTCTGCTTCGGCTTCTCTGACTCTATGCTTCTCTGCTTTCCTCCTGACTGCTTTTTCACCTGACTAGTCCCTACTCTCTTTATCCATTACAACAACCAATAGGGGTACAGTGTAAACACGTTTATCCAATTGTAACAAATGAGTGGCCAAATAGCTTAGTCATGCAGTCAGGAAATTTGCTAATTACAAGCCAGCTGGGCCCCTTAGAGTTGTTTACCACCAATTCTTTTACAAGCCAGCTGGGCCTCATGTTGGGGTTGATCCCCAACAAAATGGAAGGGAGATGAGGGTCAGAATTTGGATCAAAAGTCTTTCTCTTCTCATACCTTTTTCTTTTCTTTTAATCTAGCATTATGGTTGAGATATAAGTTGTCCCCAAAAGCTCATGTGTAAGATAATGCAAGAAATTTCAGAGGTAAAATGGTTGGATTATGAGAACCCTCACATAATCATTGCATTAACCCACTTGAATGAATTAACTTGGTGATGACTGTAGGCAGGTAGGTTGAGGCTGGAGGAGGTGGGTCGCTGGGGGTGTGCCTTTAGGGGTGTAAATTTTGCCCTGGTGAGCTGAGATCAATCTCTATACTTCCTTGTTTCCATATTCTGAGATGCTTCCCCCTGCCCCCAGTTTTCTGCCTTAATGCTCTGCTTCACCTTGGATCCAAAGCAATGGAACTGGTCATCTAAATACAGAAACCTCTTAAAGTATGAGCCAAATAAATGTTTCCTTCTCTCTGTCATTCTTTTCAAGTCTTTTGGTCACAGCAACAAAAGAGCTTACTACAACACCTGGACCTTGGACTCCACAAAAAATCATTGATTCTGCTTTTAAACATACCTAATTTTAATAATTTAGTTAAAAATGAATAAATGAAAAATATTAGTTTTCAGTATGAAGAAAACATTTTCATGAAGTTTTCTGTTTGCATTTTAGAAGAATTTATAACTAAAGAACCTCAAATTCTGGTTTAATTCTAATTTCTGGTCTCCATAAATATTTCTTAAGTTGTTTTCCTCAGTTTTTACAAGAAGGCATACTCCAGGAAAGTATTTTTCACAAGCACTTATAGGTAATTCATTGGTGCTCAAATCTATCCTATCTTTGGTTTATAAAATAATGCCTGCTCAAGAAGTCCAGCAATAGACAGCAGATGAGTTTTCATGATCCATCCAGCCTGCCCTTCTACACACCTGCTTTTCTTAACTTAATCTTGCTCTTACTCGTTGTATTCTGAACTCCCAGAATCAAAAGTGCGTAGTCTGGTTCCTGGCTTTGGGCTGCACACACTTCCCTATGATTCCCACTTGCATCTTTTCACTTATACCAGAACTCATTACCTTAATCAGTTTAATCCACTGCTGACCATAGGTTCCATATGTTCTACATTTCTTTGTTTTTTTTTTTATTAATATCAAATGTGGAAGGGGAGAAGAAGGAGCAAAAAGGACTTTTCTGACCTGAGCTATGTGCACCAGAATCAAAACTAGGTTATATAAAAGAAAAACTGTTGACCAAGCTGAAATAGTTGTGGTGCAAGGTATGTGAAGTGGTGGAAGGCTCCTTGCTGCTGGAGCATAGAGTGATAGTGGGAAAAGTCCACTGAAAGCCAACCAGGGGGTTAGCAGAGACAAGGGTTAGAGTTCACAGCTGTGTATGGAAACCCAGCTGTGTTTGGTGTTCTCAGGTATGGTAAAACTATATAAAAATACAGAAAATATTTCAGGTAGAAATTTAAGTCTCAGTCTCATTCTACTTATTATCAATTAAAATGAAGCACAAGTGGCTTACGTGTTTACCAAAATATGATAGGCACAGACTAGGTAATGCTTTATGACAAATATGTAGAAAAATTCAGCTGTGGGTACTCCTGGAGGAACCTGACAGATGGCGGAAGAGTGAAAGGTAAGTACACCTGTAATGGAGAAATGGAAGTGAATTAGGTTTTGACATTATTTTGCAGGTGCAACATGAATTGTTAATGACTGAAAAGATACATAATATTTACGGCTGTAGCAAAATAACAACAACAACAACAAAAGATTAACCTCCTGGCCCTTGGACCCATATAATTAAGGCTACACTTCTTCCCACGGTGGAACACAAAAGAGATGAAAGATGACGAAGCCAGAGTTTAGGCAGCCATATTATGGCCTATGGCAAGAATAAGGCAGTTTCCATTTTTTGAAATTCTGCTGAGGGTGGCCAGAAAAGAAATTTCTGTTAAGTTTTCTTATTTGCCTATAAAATGAAAATGTCTTCTTAATGAAAAATATTTTGCATTACTCCATTGTGTAAACCATCTTACATAATTGGAAATACAAATCTTTCCATTGATTTTCTCCTATAAGAACTTGAGGATGTTATTCTACTTCTTCAATACTCTTCAAAATTTACCAGGAGCCACAGACTGCTGTTGATCTTTTGGTATAGTTTTGGATGTTTCCTAAGACAACTTTGACTTTTAAAAAATTCTATTCATTAATATATTGGGTTATATACCAACAGTCTATTTCATTTGCAATAGAATCCCCCATTTAGGCATCTTGCCAAAGGAAAGGGCATCCTCTGATTAATGTCACTCATCTTATAGAGAATACCTCAAGTCACCACTGGATACAGCTTATTCTACTTAGCACAGCTGTGGCTTTTTCTATTGACATTGCCTCCAGTGTTTTAATAATCTGGTAAATTTCTGCATTTCTAGTTTCCAGCTGCACAGGGTGAGAGGGAAATGATTTTCGGCAACAAAAGTATACAAAATAGGGTACAGTACTCAAGCACAGGCAAGACCAACTGGGACCCACTTGGCTTTTGAATTGAGAGGTTGGGTGCATTGTGAAGGATGGAAGGATCCTACCACTAGGGCTGGCAGGCTGAGTCCCACAAAACTTTTAAGAGTGATATCAGGAAGACTACAGGAATTGGGACTCTCTGCAATCCTCTAGAGTTCTTACACTTTGACAAAAATAGTAAAACTAAATATGAAGTTTATTTAAGGAAATGTAAAATCCCAATGCTACCTACAACAGAAATTTGTATCAAGTTTTCAGGCTGTGTCATGTTACTGACAGTAGAATATCTATAGGAAATATAGAAAATAATAGTTAAAATTGAAATGTTTGTATTACCCCATCCACTTAAACACCAGTGATTCATTAATTTAACAAAGGCACAACAGGCACACGTTATGTACAAATGCACTAAGATAAATGTTATGACAACATTAGTGAGGAGTATGATGGTATCCTCAAAGAAACTAAGGATCAGATGGAAGAGAAAGATACATAAAGATTTGATGGAGTGATGGAAGATCATCAGAGGGACAGAGTGAGTTGATCATTGAAGTATGCAGGCTCAGAATAACAAAACAGAATCATAGTTCTTATGGTATCAAGTTTACCAGCAAGACAAGTGATAACTGTTATAATCTAGTATGAGGTTTCCCCCGGAAGCTCCTGTTAGTACAGGAATGTGCAGAGGATTTGATTGTGAGAGCGGTAACTGAATCAGTCCTTCCTGGTTTGAATGGATTAACTGGATGGTAACTGTAGACAGATGGGGCATATCTGGGAGTGCATCATTGGGACTAGACCCTGGAGGGGCTCAACTTGCAGTAGCCCCTTGCTTTTCCTGGCTACTCTGAGTCAAGCAGTTTTCATTGGAAATACTCTTCTGCGGTGATGCTCTGCCTCACCTGGCCCAGAGCAATAGAATGGCTGAC
Organism: Aplodontia rufa; assembly: GCA_004027875.1. Taxonomy (NCBI): domain Eukaryota; kingdom Metazoa; phylum Chordata; class Mammalia; order Rodentia; family Aplodontiidae; genus Aplodontia; species Aplodontia rufa. The sequence continues at coordinate 4,117 of PVKS010017786.1, forward strand.
AGTGGATTGAAACTCTGAAACTGTAAGCCAAATAAACCTTTCCTCCTCAAAACTGTTGTTAAGTATTTTGGTCAAAGCAATGTAAAATTTATTAATAAAATAACTATCCTTGAATTCACAGATCATTCAGAGATCCCTAGATAGACATCTCTCTCTTTGTGTTTAAGACATTATATGGCATTAGACAGATAATCAACACTACAATATGGTGTAAATTGTGTACACTGTACAGGGTTAAAATGTGGATAGATTATGATGAAAAATATATAAAATATAAGTGAATGTTTGCGTGGAAAGAGAGTGAGAGGATTGAGCAAAAGAAAGAAATAGAGAAAAGCTGAGGTCAATAATTAAGAACCAATTTAATTATAGAGCTATACCTATCAATAAATACAAGAAAGAATTAATTGATTGATAAAATTTAATTTGATTTAACATTTAAATATTAAGTGAAATGATGCTTTTTAGGACCTAAAGCTAGTTTTAATCTGTGATGTTTTCAGTGATATGCTTAAATTTCACATAAGATAAGTTTCAGTGCAGAATTCTCTTGAACATGATGCATGTCATGGTGACAATTCTGTAATTTTTCCCTTAAGCTAATGATTTTTTAAAATAAAAAAAATTTGAAAATAAACTATTTACTAATGATGTTATCATTGTTCTGATTAACAGAAATGTCCCCATGATCTACTTTATAATATGTAAAAGCAACAAAAGATAGAGTTTAAATATTAAATATATTTATAAATATGTTTGTGTATTGTACAAAAATAAAAGAAGCTGACAAAATGAAGTGCAACTCATTCTTTAATTGACATATAAACTCCCTTTACCTCCATCCTCCAATGTTCTGTTCAGGAGTGCTCCAGAATTTGACTCAATCTGGAATCATGTTCCGCTACACTAGCTCCCAGAGCTGGCCAATTATCTATGAAGGTTTCTTCTTGGATGCCCTCAGTTAGCTCTGTTCATTCAATGGAAAACTTGTGGTACTGAATTCATTCTAAATGACAGGAAGAAAAATCTGTACTATTTGAATGGCAACTTAAATACACAATGAAAGGTATTTGATTTAACTTAGCAGAAATTAATTTAATTTGGCCATCAAATCCCAAACAAAGCTTAGTATTTTGTGTGACACCTTATTGATATATAGAGTGTGTGTGTGTGCATGTATGTGCAAGTGTGTGTGTGTGTGTGCGCATATGTGTGTGTGTGTTTGCATGAGAGAGAGAGAGAGAGAGAGAGAGGGAGGGAGACATACACATTTTCTGTACCTTTACAAGGTAATTTTTATTGTTTTCTTTTGTAAAATTAAGAAAAAAACAAACTTACATTAACCTGTTTGAAGTTGTACAATATGATAAAACTTTCCATTTCAATTTAGAGTACAAGATTTTCAATAGAGTTTCTTATAATTTTTACCCTGTATCAGAATTCTATCATAGCTATCCTTAGAGCATCTCTCTACCAAGAACAGAACAAAAGCAAACTGAAAGAACAAATGTTTCTGGTGTGTTCTCTCCCATGGAGATTCAGTCAATCAATTAGTCTGTCAATCAAATGTCAAATTAAATCTAATCATTTCTAGTATACCCAATTTTGTGCCATATTTTGTAGAAGATATGAAAGCAGATGACATATCTCTACTATCCAAGAAAAGTTGGCATGTACTTTTCAGGAATCTTTACTGAGACATATACATTAAAACGACAACGTAAGAATGACCAGGACTGACTTGTACAAAAAAGGCAATATAACCAAGAATACTACATGAGGGATATTAGAAGTAAAATATATATCAATTTATTATAGTTGATTTCCCCCTGAGAAACAACATCCTTGCTAATAAAATTGTACCATGGATGGAAGACAAGGAGTGAGAACTTTTATCTAGTAGGAAACACAAGCATTGTGATAAAGATTTTGGAATGGAAGTAAAAATGTACAGTAAATGGTAGATGGCTTTAAGGTAGTCACATATTAACTTCAAACATAATGCATTTCTGGGGAGTCCCAATTAACTTTATTTAAACAAAGTGTCTTGAGTAGTAGCTGAGACACAATTTCATAACCCACAGGTAATTTCTTTGATGATATAATGGGGCAGCCTCCGGTTCCTCCTTTTCACCTACTGGTTGAATATCTGATAATTAAGAGTAAGGTACCAAGTCCTGCTGATAATAGGCAATATGCTAGTTTGATTTTTGATACTATATCAAAATATCTGAGGCTCAGTACTTTGTAAGTGAGAAGGACCATTTGCCTCATCCTTCTGGTGGCTGGAGAGTCCAAACAGCTCAGCACTGTCAAATGGACAAGGGATTCTACGGCAGCATCACATCATGGCATAAAAACAGAAAGAGACATAACTCGGTGGAGATGGGAATATGTGTAGTCAAGATGCAAGGGATTGGCAAGAGGGCAGGTGAGCCTTTATTATAACAATGCTTTTTTTTTTTTTTTTTTTTTTTTGCAGAAACTAATCCATTATTACCAGACATGATGCACTCCCAAGAGACATCATTAACCCATTCAGGACAGATGAAGCCCCATGATCTAAATACTTATCATTAGTCTTCTCCTCTTGAGCATTGTAACACTTCAACAGTGCATGCTGGGACCAAAATTCTAGCCCATGGATCTTTGGAACAAACCATAACTGTATCACAGCAACAACCATTGCATATAAACTAAAAATAAAAGAAATGTTATTAAAATGTTGGTTTTGGAGTATTGCATATCATTATCAATGGAACTGATGTGTGGAAAACCAGAGAATAGCAAATAAATTTAAAATGAAGTTGCAAATAGTGAAGAGATGCCAATTATTTCTTAACGGATATTTACAATGCATATTTAGAACATAATTCTGCTGCTAATGGGATGGTAGGTGCCAACAACACCCAGGTGGTGAGGAAGTTGGGTTGGACAATATAGCAGAATAAGAGAAGAGAGAAAAATAAGTTTGATAACAACATTTTAACTCTAAATGATTTGAGTTTCAGGACATAAACTTTGGTTTATACAAACTTTATCCTATTATTTCATATTAAAAATGGGCATTAGGCTACTTCAGTATAATAAAATCAAAATTATTTTTATGGTTTATATTCATTCTAGTAGTGACATTAGAATTAAGTTGTGAATTGGCTTATATTGTTTTCCATTAATCAGGCAATCATAGTCCGTATGAAATGTATATATGGCAAGTTGCAGCAGTTTTAAGAAAGAAGTCCACCATCCTTAAGAAAGAAATAATGTCATAGATGAGAAAAAAACTTACAAATATGAAAAAAATTAAATGATGATTTCATTATAGTTATATTCCCATCATGTAGATTTTTTCATTTGCTTGTTTCTTGATAATAGATGAATGCTGTCTCAGACCATAAAATATTACTGGTCACAAAAAGGGCATCCTTTGATCTTAGCTAACCCTCTAATTTGCCCACATAAAAATGAATGTACAGCTCCCTTGTTTGTTCTAGCTCTCTTTCTGGAGGCATGTGTTCAGTATACACGTAACTACCTTCACAATTTATAGCTACTTTTTTTCTCTGAGAAGGCTTTGCACCAAAAAATAAATGCATAAATATAGAAAAAATAAAACTATCAGGGGAGTTATTAAATATGTCGTAAAGAATTTAGCAAAGCCCCTTGGAGGTGGCAGGATTTGACAGGTGGGCTTGTGTTGACACTCATTTGCTGAATATTTTAAGACTAAATAAAAGTTGTGGGATTCTTCAAAACTCATCAGAATTTTAGATCTTCAAAATGATACCAAAGTATATCTTCCATAGACTACTTCGAGATTTAAGTATTAGGTGCCAAAAGTATATATGATTAGTCAATAAATGGTCAGGACACTCAGCACTTTCTGTCAGATAGGACTTGATGTGCCATATTCAAAATAGCTTCTCTCCTAGAGTCTGTATTTCATCCTTCTCATTCATTTCCCCCTTTCTTAATTTGAACCTAGGTTTTGAAGACCACTTTCAATCTTGCGTGTGGATTTCTAGTAATCATTTTTTTTGCCAGATACATTCTCCATGAGTGTTAATTCTTGTACCTGTTCAGTCAAATAATGAAATCAGCCATTCCTAAGAGGAAATGATGGTTCTGACACATATCATTCTACAGTTTACACTAGGATTCACAGTTTATGTGGCACATTCTGCTTTCACAAAGATGTAATGGCATGTAGGATGCATTACAGAACCATCCAGAATGTTTCCTTGTGTATATGTTCCTGTACATTAGGTAGAGTTTGATTTTGGTGGGACCACACACCTTTATTCTAAACACCCCCAGGTTTACAGAGATTGTGAGGTTGTCACTCATACTGGAGTCCTGACCTCTCTAGTTAATGGTTAGCAGGAGACTTTAAGGTAGGAATTAAGCCACGGAGTCCAGACTCTTCCAGCAGTTCCTGCATCAGGTCCACTCTAGGCAATGCAAAATATCTAACTTTAATGTTAAAAGTCAAGAATATTTATTAAGGTTAGATCTCTGTGATGGTAGCTATTCAGCTGTTTTTAATATTTTAATTATTGTTTATCTTTTTATGTTTTTATTACTGAATTATAGTTTTATGTAATATTGGGGTTCATTTTGATATCGTAATGCATTCATGAAATACAATTTTGTCCACTTTAGTCCCTGGTACTTACTCTTTTTCTCCTCTTCTTCCTTCCTCTGTTCCCCTCTTTCTATTTTACTGGTCTTCTTTTTCCACTGGCAAATTTTCAAATATAATTGGAGGTAATACAACATTTACTCAGGCTTCCAAAACAACATAGATGCAGTAAGAATTGCAACTGAGCATTTACAAAATGGAAACAGAATGTTGTTGTTGTTGTTGTTTTTTTTGAGTTGTGATAAATATATGAAGGAGTTCTCCCAATGCTGCAAATGGTTACAAAGTGAGTTGAATAACATTTAAAACTTTGCACAGAAGAAAAGGGATTAAATTTTTTTCCACAATTATTTATTCACTCAAACACTTACTACTGAGCATTGACTCTGTGATGACCATGGTGCTGAATGTTAACTATTAAGGGCAACTTGATTTTATAGGAGGCCAAATTTTTCAGAAGTTGTGCTAATGTAAAGCTTCACTGCACACAAGGGGCAGACATTCATTCCAATTATGTATATAGAGCTGGCAATATTTTAAAATAATGAAATACTAAACACAAGGATAAAGTGTGAATTCCCACTTGACAGTGGTGGCTGGCAAAGGCAAATGAGAGGGTTCGATCATGGCATGAGTTGGCACTTGATAGTGAAAGAGGCAATTTCAAGATGGCAGCATCACCTCCTCTGATTATTAATAAATAAATATTGACATTAATTTAGCACTTTCCATCTTCAAAGCACTTTACAATTATTAATGAGTCCTCTTAGGACTATTTGAAATATAACTTCCGAAGTTTGCATTTAAACAGAATTTTCATGATGGTGTTTTCTTGGCTTCAAGTACAACAGCCTTTTTTTTTTTTTTTAATTCTCAGAATTTATTTTTCCTTGAATTCAAGATAGCAAAATGAATGTAGCTAAAGACATTCTAGGAAAGGCAATTTCAGGACAGTGAAGAATCAAGCAAGCTTAATTTTCATATTGCCATGGACCTAGATCTTGGCTTGGATACCCTAAAAGCCTCCATGCAAAAGGATGTACTTTTAGCTGGTCACATGAACCCCAACTTTATACCCAAACTTTTACATAGGGCATCACCTCTACTTGTCACTTCCACTCTACCTGCTGCTATCCTCCTGCTGCTTGCTAATTTCTATGAATCTGTTTCATTTTTAAAACAGGGAAACATTTCTTAAATCCTAGAGTTTTTATTATCCTTCAATTAATATTAGTAAAAAAAAAGTAAATAAATAAAAAATAGGGCTGGAGCGGTGGCTCAGTGATTCAATTCTTACCTGACAAGCTCAAGGACCCAGGTTCAAGCCCCAGCACTACATGTACAGCTGTCAGAGAAACAAAGGCCAGATGAAAAAAATGAATAAAATTGATCCTCTCTTTCTCTCCTCTCTCTCTCTCCCCGCCTCTCTCTCAGATTCCCCCCCCCCTTTCCTGTCTCTATCCCTCTCCCTTTCTTAAAAAAATTAAAATAAAATGAAAACATAGCTGGGCATGATGGTTCATGCCTGTAATCCCATTGACTCAGGAGCCTGAGGCAGGAGGATCACAAGTTCAAGTCAGCCTCAGCAACTTCACAAGACCCTAAGCAACTTAACGAGATCCTATCTCATAATAAAATATAAAAAAGGGCTAAAAGGGCTTAGAAAGTTGCTCAGTGGTTAAGTGTCCCTGGGTTCCATACCTGGTAATAAATAAATAAATTAATTAATAATTCTTTTAAAATTTAAAAAGTGAAAATGTAGACCCTTACTTAACTCTTAGTGAATAGACTAACAAGAAGACCAAGAATTTATTACATAAATAAATGCTATATAATCAGTTTTTAAAATGATACTTTATTTTTTCTTAGAAGTGTTAAATTTGCAGAAAAATTGAGGGGAATCTCAAGCGTTCTTGCTTAGCCTGTCTGTTTTCGTTCTTACCCTCTCAGTTTCCTCTAGTCTTAACATGTTGAATTGATGCTATTCATTTTTTACAACTGATGAGTCAATATCAATAGGTTACTATTAATTAAAGTCCACAGCTTATATTATGATCTACTATTTGTCCAGTATATTCTATTGGACAAATGTACAGTAACATATAATGACATGTTTCCTGCTTTGCAGTAACTTTCAGAGCAGTTTCCTTGTATTATGTTCCCATGTGTCAGCTAATTAGAGTTTGAATTGGCTGTGTCCACTCACCTACATCCCAGACACTCCTGCAGGTCAAGGAGGTTGTGTCTTTTTGGGGACTGCTTGGACAAACACTGAGACACCTGTCTTCTCAGCTCCACTGGACAAGGAGTCACTCCATCCCCAGAGAAAAACGTTTCAATCAATTGAAGAAAAGACTGAGGTCTAAGGCTTGGAGATGAAGGGAAAACATTTGCAGTTTAATTCAATTTGACTTATAAGAGAACTTCCCAAACACATGTGCCTGTTATGCGTCATGTCCATTAGGGAGCACAGTGACACCTTTCTGTGTCTGCCGCTCCTCCCTCATTTCTGTGCTGCCCAGGATCATCATAGGAATCAAGGTCAGTCTCCTTTCTCTGTGCAATTACAAATAGTCCAACTATTTTTTCAGGGAAGAATCTCCTGTATAGTTTGGAATGGCAGCTTGCAACTTAATTAAGCCAAACAGATGAATTGATTTATGTACATTTGTTTTTTTTTTTTTTTAAGATCCATGAAACTTTGCTGGACCACAATCCCTCACTTCATACACAGAGACAGTTGAACACAATTTATGGCATCCCCTATTAACCCAGGCATAAAATTGCATTGGGATTATGTTTCTCCATCTCCCTGCCTTTAGCCTGCCATTATATAATGGAAATAATCCATAGTTTTTTTTATGTACTCTTGGATTTCCTAATACCTTGCATATGGCCTGCCACATGATAGAGACTCAATTATTCGAAGAATTTAAAATATAAAAATAAAAGCAAATTTAAGAAACAGATATGGGGAGAATAAATAACACAGAAAATTAACTTTCTATAATACTTCAAGGAGATAGTTTAAGGAAATGTTTAACTTTACTCCCCAATCCTCATTCCTAATGAATTTGTAATGGCACAGATCAGATAAAAGGATGGATAATATATGTTGTGCTTTGAAATATCCCACCATAAAATCTTGATCAGAATATTATATGTGACTCCAATGCAGATCCTTTTGTCCTTGAAGTTCTCCTCTAACTGCCACATTAAATCAATGAGGACAAAGACACTGATTTTAACAAGGGCGAGCATCCATTTCCTCCAGAGAGGGAAATGTGGCTGAGAGAAGAAATTTCAGAGTAAAGTCTTCCTGTTTACCTTGGGCATCCTCTGGAAAGCTCTCCCAGTTACCCTCCTCCATCTGGTCCAGGTGCCCCTGATTATGCGGTGACTAGCATGTGACAGCCTCTCTCATTTTCCTACCACACTGTATTTTAATTGCCTGGATACTTGCCCATCATCTCTATCCAGCTTTAGACTATGAGAAGAAGCCTGTTTGCCTTGCTTACTGTTTCATTTCTAGAACTTAGCTTCATATTTGGAGCATAATACGGGAGGAGAGAAGGAAGGATAGAAGGGAAGGAAGGAGGGAGGAAGGGAGGAAAGAAACCAGAAAATTTCAGATCTAGATCTAGAAATAATAGACATTCACTAATAAGCCTCTATATGTTAAGATCTAACCATTTTTCATAGAATCATGAATCATAAGTGAGCCCTGATCTGTTTCCTTCGTGACTTTTCTTGGTTTGCTGTAACTTGTGACTTATGCCCGGTGGACTTTGTTATTCATACGGAGCAGACTGTATTGTTCCATTTACTACGTATTTCCTTGTTTTATTCCTATCATACATGTGTTTTATTGCTCACATGAACTATAGGCAGAGATCATGCTACATATTTCTAGACAGCTTTCCCTGCATGGTGTTTCATGTTGAATAAAATAGCTACTCAATATATTTTAAAATGAAGTGTATAAAGATGAAAGGAATTTCCTTGCCCCAAATATAAATATTTGTTTCTGTTTCAATTCACATATATTTCCTATGAGCTTCTAAGATATTGAGATTTATATGAAAAATTTAAGATACCCAAGAAATAGCTTTTAAAAAAAAGTGGATATATTTGTAGATGTTTATCTGTGTTTTCATTGAGGGATAAATAAGGTGTCATTAGTTTCTTTATAGGGTGTATGCCAACCCTCCAGAGTTTAGGAATGCCATTACAATCATATGTCCTCCTTCCCTGTCATACTTGTGCACATCTGGGAGGACACCATCCACATGGGAGTCCATCTGGCTTCTCAGAAGCGGGAACGTCAGAAACAAAAGGCGCTAAATTCAAGAGATAGGAAGGCAAATTATCCTATCTGGACTGGAGCCTGAAACCATACAGGCTATAAGGTCAGAGCTTAACTGCTTTTCCTCTTTACTGCTCAAGGACAAGAGAACTTGATCCATGAGACTCCAGCATCATAAACCACCTACTGAGGTGGCCCTTTCATCATGTAGGGTTGCAAGCTGAGGAGTGACCACACAATTTAAATCGACAGACTCAGGGCCCCGGTGTGGATGTGAGAAGCAATGTCACGCACAACATCTTTTTCCTAATTATTAGGACCTGGACAGGTGGAAGAAAGGGAATGAAGGGTGGGGTGGGGGGAAAGGAAGGGCGGGAGGCACAGTGACATTTCTCATCTCAGGAGTACAAGATTCATTACCTCTGATGAAAAGTCACCAGGCTGCAGAGAGTCCTGACACACTCGGTGACAGGAGAAAGTGACATGGCCATTTGACATTCAGGGCTAGAAGGTTGCCGGTCCGTAATCACTAGTTAAAATTGAATCTTGTACATTGCACTCTGCCAGCACAGCTCAACTCTTGATAATTATTTGGATGCTACTGTATTTGGATTTTATTTCCCCAGCAGAGAGGGGAAGTTGGATTTACAGTCTACTGCTGGGTTAAGATGGGAACAGACTAGATCTTTTTTATGGTTAATATGGCAGAGCCAAATAAATCTGGAGTTGTTTTTGCCCCATTTTGATTCTAAACCACTTGGAGGTGGGAAGGGGGAATCACAAAGAAATCAAAGGGCATATCTTCAAATTTTTTGCAAACAAGTCTGATTCTGTTGGTGCTGATATTTTCCTCTTTTCTGCTGTCACTTCATGGTACTTTAAACTAGCCATATGGTCATAGAAGGGCTGAGAAATACCATTTTGCAGTGGCTATAGCTTGAGCCACCACACAGTGAGGACTTCTTTATGGTTGAGGGCTTAGATAGCCAATACCGCTTAAATAACCCCTAGTCCTTTACCTGAGGGCCAGAGAAAAGACAAGAGAAATGCTTGCACTAGGTAATTTAATATAACCACAGGTTGGCTTTGAATTGCGGACTTGCAAATAGGCAAAATTACAAAAAGAAATTTTGCCACTGTGGCTCCTACCCTGAGGCATGAAGGCTTCTGGTCATAGCAAAAGCACAGCATATTTATTTACTCCATTAAGCCTAGAAGGATCCCAGATGTCTGGCTGGACAGACTCCACCTAGCGTTTTGAAGATTCTCAGGGGAATCTTTATTAATAGGGGAAAGTGATCTCCACATCTACCTCTATGTACACACAGAACAAGTGCTACCTATGCACTAGGGGTTAGCTGTGGCCCTGGAAGCAGGAGAACTGGCCAGATCAAAGATTACCTTACAACTGAGCTTCTTCCGTGTTTGAAAGTGTAGAATCAGAGAAAAACCAATTTAAGTGAAGGCATGGTATTTCCAAACATTTCAAAACAGGTGAACATTTTACTTTTTGGAATGAATTCCCAAACATAGCCACAGAAAGGTAAAACAAGGAGAGCAAGGGGGCAGGGGTTTGTCAGGAGAGGCCTGCAGATTCTTCCTGAGGATTTTCATCTAAATTGGGAGAAGTGTCCCCCGGATCTTGGGCTGACCCTCAGGATCCTGGGAAGTCAATTGACTGTGCTTATCTCACATACAGAGAACTAGCATTTTTCAAATTTGAAGGGCTAATAGGACTAATGGATAGAATGAAAATGCTCATTTATGTAATTTATAGTGAGAAGTAGTAATGCAACATAATTTGGACTTTTTTTTTTGGTTACAGATTGAACACAGCTGCTGAGCTGCATCTCCAACCCTTTTATCCTTTTATTATTATTATTATTGTTGTAATTTTGAGACAGGGTCTTAAGTTGCATAGGGTCTGCTAAATTGCTGAGGCTGGCTTTGAATATGGTTCCTCCTGCCTGAGCCTCACAGGCCTCTGGGATTATAAGTGTGCACTACTGGGCTTGGCTTGCAACATTATTTGGAATAAGTAAATTCCAAAGTCCAGACCAGACTTACACATAAACCAACCAAATCGTAGACCAAAAAAAAAAAAAAAAGTCCTTGTAATAAAGAGATAGAAGCAAGCAGCATAAAAATGAATATAACTCTTCACCTGATTATTGATAATGCAGATGTGGCCAAGGCCAACCTTCCTCAAATTGAGGACTGACATAGTGCACTGAAATAGTCAGCATTTTTAGCATCAAGCTCATTTTCTCCTAAGTAGTAATGGGATGGACACCAAGTTATGCTTCCTGGTGTCTTTGTTTGATTTTCAGTAGCAAACACCACCCCAATGTCCACCCACCACTTTATATAAGAGAGGTTGCATGCTAAAATCACAGCTCAGCTTTCAAGTTGCAGTCAGATTGTCCTGCTTTTCTAGTTCTTAGGAGAATCTACCAAGAAGACTGAAAGAGCCCCTAAAGTCATACATTTCAAATTCCTTACAAACGTGAGCAATTTAGCATGAATAAGTTTTCTCACTCATTCCAATATGAAGTAAATTGATAGGACGAGGTGCCTGAAAGGGAGGGTTTCCTGGCCAAAGCAGAACTTCCTGAACAGGTAAGAGTCTAATAAAGCTGTTGAGTTTGAGACTTTAGGAAACCGGGTGGCAAATGGACTTCTTGGAGTAAAGACATGAACAATAAAAAGAAGAGGAAAATACAGAATGTTTCAGTTAGCTTATTCATCACTGTGCCCGAAAGTGATGGCAAGGATAACTTAGAGAAAGAAAGGTTTATTTTGGTTCATGATTTCAGGATTTTAGTCCACAGATGGTCAAATCCATAGGCTTTGGGGCTAAGGTGAGGAAGAAGGTTTTGGAAGAAAAGTATGGAAGAGGAAAGCAGGTCAGGACATTGCAACAGGAAGCAGAGAGAGCGGTCCCCACACCAGGGACAAGAGAGAATACCTAAAAGACACCCTCAGCGATCTACCTCCTGTAGCCACACGTACCTGTCTAGCAGCCCTACCAACCAGTTAATCCCTATCAGGGTATTAACCCACTAATCAGGTTAAGGCTCTCATAATCCAATCATCTCTCCTTTGAATATTCTTGCATTATCTCACTCATGAGCTTTTGGGTGACACAACAAATCCAAACCACAGCACAGAACAAAGTTAGAAGAGGGACAAAGACAATGCATGTATAACAGAGGTTGAAATTAAACCTATAGTCTCTTAATAGACCTGGAGGAATAACTAGATTCCAGTGGTTCTAGTAATGATGATCAGGGCAGGAATTAAACTGAGAATCAAGGTCTCTGGATTAGTGGATGCTACATGATAAAATGCATAATCTAATAAGCTTGTCGTGCTACACCCCAGCTACTTCACCATGTGGAGATGCAATTCGGAAGACTTTTTTTTTTCTTTCCTGTGACCATCATTTACCTTCCCTTTAAGAATGTCCACTTTTACTGATTGTCCATGCCACAAAGCAAATAGGCAAAGTTACAGTTAATCAGGGATTTTATCACAGTGTTGCTCATGGGAAACTGAAGGGTGGTCCTCATATTCCTATGGTTGGGGGAAAATAATAAAACCCTCTTACTCTTGATCCTCAAAGTGAAATTCAGGTATCATGTACTGCATTTCAACATTTCCTGTCCCATGAACTCTCCCTTGACTAATCAGTACAGGTGACTTTCCTTCTTTAAATTTCCATTGAATTTATGACACTTGTATAAATATGCCACCTGTGTTTGTGTTTGATTTTAGAGTTCTTTATGTGTCCAATTTATACATCTTGTTTGAAAGAGCAATTAAATCCTGGAGGGAAGAAATCTTGGAGACCTAAAGCTATTCTTTTAAGCTTCTGGAAATTCAATTTTCCTATTTATTATGAAGAGGATAAGAATGTGAGTCTCAATGTTCTCTTCCAGTCCTAACATTCTACCGAACTGTGAGCTGCTTCTCTTGTCATCCCCAATATACCAGATGCAAGGGAAAAGGACAATTGAATAAATCACAGGATAATGAAAATGTTTGTTTAATTACACAGGCCTGAGCAGTTTTATCACATTCATTTACATATTTATAGGAATTGTTTAATTTTTTTTCTAATGTAAATTTTCTCAAAGTTCTTCTATCAAGCTAAATAGTCCAAAAGGTGATTGCATTCTCTTGATTCCAATACCCTAAGGGAACTGTGGGAGATAAGACAGAAAAATAAGCTTTTCTTTGTGTAATATGCTATATGCAATTTAAGTGAAACAACATAAAAATAATGCTTAGTACTGGACTTCAGTCACACTAAAGGCATATCCAAATGACAGCCCTCTAAATTGCCATCATGTTCAACCCAGTGGATGACCTCAGGATGTGGCCATGCTTCTAGACTGCTGGATGAGGAGCTAGATCATGGGAACTCTGTGCTTCCATAGGATCAAATCATCTTTTTTAACATTTTCATTCTAAATTGTTGCATCACCAAACATCTTTGTAGCCTCACATGTTGTATGTTGATTGCTTGGGAGAGCAAGCTGTCTAGAGCCTTCTCCTAGGTCCTACTTGTGAGCTTTTCCCACAGATCTCGATGCAGTTTGCATCCTGGAGGATTGAACAGAAGTAGTTTTATCATGCAATCAAGCGTGCTTCAGCAAAGGTTATTTGTTAGTTATTGCTGAAAACTGAAAGGGAGATTTTGAGACGTACCATTTCTCATAAGCAAAAAGCATATAAGCCTACAAGCACTTAAGAGATGGAAGCATTTTGTTAATACTATTTTAATATGTTTACTAGTGTTCTTTAGAAGTGCATTGATTAGTTTCATTGGCATTTCACAAATGGATATAAAATAATCAATATGCCATTGAACAGGGAAGATGGAGAGAATTTATGGCAGCCTCAGGTAAATACCAAAGATTAGACCACTGGATTTGGATAGATTTTCTTTGTTTTCTTTGGAATTTGGAGTCATGATAGATGGAGGATTTTTGTTGCTGAGCAGAGTTCAAGGCTACCACTGGTTTCAGAATACAAGGATTCATAACCTCCTTTCTTCCACATGTCCCCTAGCTATGTCTTCTGAAAATATAGCTGTGAACACTTTCACTCTGCTATCCTGGGGGCTGTTCATTCAAATGCAGGCAGAAAATGTAGGTTTGCATTTTCTGCCACTCTCTTAATCAAGGTGATTTTCTGAAATGCAATGGTAGATAATAGACTCTTTTATTTTGGGATCAACAACAGTTTTTACAATGTTCTGCAAACCTGAGCCCCTCCTTAAAATGTCAGGAAAACAAAAACGGTTCCCACCTGAAAGGCCTCTTCACTTGTCTTGAAAGGATTTTTTTCCGCTGTTCCCCTTAAGCTGCTTTCTCTTTCTGTGCAACTTCCCAATCCCATTCACAAACTGTTGCCATGGTAAATAATTATATCACAGATGAATTGTGTACACTTCCTTTTCATAGCTGGAAGAGAAATTGTAGAGGAAAGGGGAAAAAATCAAAATCCTTTAAAATTACAGGGGAGATAGCTGAGGAAAGATTGCTACCTTGTTAACATAATTAGTTCCATGAATTATAAATTGGTATTAGAACTTGCTCTTCATGACAAAAGGAGTAATTATATTTACTCATGTAAAATTAAACAATACCAAAAAAATTAATGGGACTCACCAGAAGCTCTCTTGACATTATCATAAAATTCAGAGATCTGAATATCCTACAATCTGAAATGATTTAAGCAGCATAAACTTTAGCACTGCTCAAATTTGCTCTGCAGAAATATATATCCTGGTTAGTTTCCAAGTGAACGCTTATGTTTAAAAAATGCACATATACACATACACACATGCACATAACAACAATCAACAAATGTTAAATAGCTTCTTTCATAGGTTGACGCACAGATGCCCAGAAAAGATAGATTTTTCTGAACTCAAGTGAGATATGGAAGTATTTCTTTAAAAAATTTTCTTTTTAATTGACCATTCTAAAGTCAAAGTTTTCAGAATAGAGGCTGATATGTTTATTTAAATAATTCTCAAACATATCTAAAAATGGGGCTGATGTGAGGAAAAGTTGAATTCTCTACCCAGAATAGCACACCCAGAAAGATTTATCACTGGGGATAAATGGCAAAGTGTAAGAAAGGTATTGTGGAAAGTACTCTGTCCATCTGCTGGAGCTAGCAAGTGGCCAATACCTGGAAACATCTCAGAACAGTGAATGTCAGACCTGGGAAGACAGACAATAGCGAGGGGACACTCTTTGTATCTAGTTCTATAAGACCTGTTATAGACAGGCATAGGCACTTTTGGTCCCTTATAAAATTGTGGGATGATGTTCTCTTTTCTGTCGAAATCTTTTTTTTTTTCTTGTTATCCCAAGTTTCAATCCAGAAGTTTTTACTATGTCTATTGTAGCTGTTTTTCTTCAAAATTCGATATAAACTTCATGTTGTCAGTTTTCTCTCTTTGGTCAGATTATGAGACAGTGAACTAGAGATCCATTGCATGTGCAATATGCAGGCTGAAAAGAAAATTTCATTGTACCTATAGACCACTTTTTATGGGATCTGACTACCTTCTAATATGCTATGAAATCTTCCAGAACATCTATCCACTTCTACTTGCCATTGTGCTTGGAATTCCCTCCAGTGTTTATTTTTGCAAGTTAAATCACAGGAGTCTCCTTTAAGATACATAACTAATCTAAAAGATTAGATCTCTCATGAACATATTGAGTCAATTGTATGAAAACAAAGGAAGCAATACCTCCTTTTATCTTAGGTGTGGGTACCTAGGACCAATGCGTGCATCCTTTGTGAACATTTCAGTCTGTGAATTCATTAAGCCACTGAGATTATTTTTCTAAGAGATCTGTAACATGTACATCTGTCCACTGCTTGCTAGGAATGGGAGGAGAACAGCAAATGAAATTGAAAGATGTTCACTAAGCTTCTGGAATTTATGAATCCTAGAAACCGAGCCCATCATTTTGGAATAATATGCAGCCAAAATTATGTTTACAATGAATCCTTAAGAACATGACAAAATGATTAAATCACATGTTAAGTGAAAAAAAAAACAAGATACAAAATTGTTATTCTAATGATGCCTCGTATGTGCATATGGGATGACAATCTGTCACTGCTTTTCCTCCTGGCCACTCTTCCCACTCCAGGACTTCCTAGAGCTTAGATTGATTCACTTTGATTTTGGGAGTATTTTCTAGTCTATCTCTCAATTTGCATCTCAGAATGTTAGTGTAGGCTGCTGATTGGTAATGTAGGGGAAGCAATACCTATGGGAAGAATCAGCATCCCCCACCTCAGGGTATCACTCAGGGTCTCTTCAGAAAACAGATGGTGTACTCAAATGGAGTAATTGTGGTGGGATTAATAAAGGAACTTCTTAAAAAATACAAGGAGGATTAAGAGAATCCAATGAGGGATGGTGTAGTATCCCAGAGTTGAGAGTGGGAGTCATTACCACCCACTCAAGGAGCCAGAGGATCACTGGGTTTCCAAAACTTGAAAAGGGAAGATGGAAAAGAGGAACAGTGAACAAGAGTTGTGGCTATTAATGGAAAGACAGCGTTAACTTGGGGCAACTGGCCAGTCAGAGGAGGAATGAGTACGTTTCACTTGTCTCATTGTCTTCTATTACAACTTCCACTGACCAAGCCCAGTGCACACCAGAGGGCAGGTGATCTTTAATGTAGTTCATGAAGATTGATTATTTGGGGCACAAGACAAATGGAAAACTGTCAAGAGAACATGTAAAGGGGCATGTGAAATAACAACTAATAGGGGCTGCAGCGGTGGCTCAGCGGTTAAGGCACTTGTATGTGAGAAGATCCAGGATTGAATCCCAACACCATTTACACAATAAAGTGTCCAGAAATGCAAGAATCAGGTGAAAAAATAACTAAAATTGACTCTTTCTCTCTCACACTCTCCTCTCCCTTGAAAAAAATCAGGCATGAACCTTCCCTATGAACTCCCTTTTGTTTCACCTTGAAGCAGAAAGCAATTTGGAATCATATGATTCATGTTGTTAAGCGAAATATTTTTTGGTTCTTTTTAAAAATCTGAGTTGCTTACCCAATAACATCTTTCCCCAAACAACTTGGTTATATGAATATGTGAATAAGAGAATAAGCAGTGAATTCTCCACAAAATTTCTTCTTATCATCGGCAACATCTTTGACTGCATTTTGTGGGCCTTTCACTCAAAACCTTTCTTTTTCCACCACAGTAAACACCACTTTCAACACCCAAGGAGGTTGAACTTGCTTTTTTACCTTAGGTAACATTTCAAGAGAATCATGCAACATTTTAAGTTAAGTCTATTTTGAAAAAGAAAAAAAAAGAAAAAGAAATTTTACCTTCTACTGATGTGGCATGGTTGGTTTTTATTTATAATTAGCATGTTAATGTTTATAAACAGCTCATTAAATATATGTGCCATATTTGCTTAAAGCAGGGGAAAATTAAACTCTAAGGTTTTCCGTTTCTTTTCCTAGACTAAAAACAGACTGATATTAAATATATAATAGCAGAGACTATTATTGTATATTGTTTAATAGTTCATTAATGCATTTTCCCTTTTGAAAACAATTCTCTCTTCATTTATTTCTAAGATTATGAAATATATTCTATAAATCTCTTTTTTAGAAGAGCTCTAGTTTTATTGATACTCATAATCACATACAAGTTTTTAGTAATAAAAATCACCATTGTCACATATAGAGACATGTTTTCTCAGTATGATAGACACTTAAGACCATGAGAAAGTAAAGACCAAAGAAAGTCTTTCAAAACTGGTGTATTTTTAGATACAACTTGTGGTAAATCTGATGCTACATACACAAAACAAGGTCAAATCTAGGAATGGAAAATGCACGACACTTACATTGTCACATATGTCCCGCTTCCATGGCAGATGCCGCAGATATATCACAGCCCAGCTTATCCTCCAGATCTTGATAAAGTTTTATAGTCTTGCTCATTCTAGTACTATAAACCTCCCTGTTGCAATGGATTGGAGCCAACCTCAGCTTCAACAAATGCCCACATTTTCAAAATTGCTCTTTTAGATGCTCTTTTTCCAAAGAAAAGAACCTTTAAAAATAATGCATCATGACTCAATAAGTTAAATGAAAGTGCTTTTATTGCACTGTGTATTAAAAATATAATGCATGATATAGTTTGGAACTATAAAATCTAATCATGTTATATTACTTTATGTTTACTTGTATTCACTCAGTCTTCAAGCAAGGGGATTTGGAGTAATAAAGTCCAATATTATCATTATCACAACTACGAAAACTTTCATGATTAGTGACATACTGTGGTTAAACTTTACCAGACAGTATTTAAATTGATCAAATTAAAATCCCTAAGGGCTATTATAATTCCAGTGTGACAGTGAAAGAAACTGAGGTTAGAGGATTATTTAAGTTATCCAGGGTCACCTTGCCAATGCCATGTAATACTCTACAGTGATAATGAATAGAAATTATTGCAGAGATAATTTTAGAATACTTTTATAAAATAAACTGGATTCAGAGAAAATGAGTGACTTTTCCAAGACCATAAATTTGTCAGGATTACTTCTGGGATTTGAATCTGAAGTTGCCATCTTTTTGAGTTAAAGTATGCATTCTCTCAACCCAATATTTGCCTAAAATATCACAAATTTAAAATTTCATAAGCTGCCTAACTCCAAAAAAAAAAAAAAAAGCATGTGAGGATGTTGATGTCAAAAGCTGCTTCTTTTCCCATGGCTTTCAAGTATTTCCCATCTGAGCAGCAAAAATAAGAATTTGGCATCCATTATTATCCAACCCAAAAACATGGAAGGAAGCTGGCTGCTTCAAGGTCACATGTGTTCTGGAAATAGAGGAGATCAGCAAAAGTTATAGGTCAACAAAGGAATAAAAATCAGATCATACCATTAATAGGAAAATAATAGATAGCAACGTTGAATATAATAGCCACCTGCACCTCTGAGTTCTCCATTGGCTGAATGCTGAGAAGCCACCTCAAGAGCAAATGTTGCTGGAGGTCTGAGTGGCATTCAGAATGGCTCCTTGCCTGCTGGCTGAAATCCTCATCAGGGCCTGCTCCAAAAAGAAGCTATTTCACCTAAAGCCTGTCGACTCCTATTAGATCACCCTGAGCATTAATTTCAATTTTCATGTTTCTGCACCATGAAAAAAAAATAAGGAAGAAAAAACTTCGCATGTGCCAAATCTTAGCTGCCAACTGTTGGGAAAAAAATTTGATTTCTATTGAATACTGCACTTTGGAATGAAAGAAAACATTGTCTAAATGAAGCAGAGGCTCTCAGTCACCTATGCCTATATTACTGTGAAATCAATTATGTGGGCTCTTTCGAAAGTTACTGATTGTATCAAATTGAATGGCCTTCATTTCAGCATAATTTGGAGAGGTTGATGTAATCAGAGACCTTACACCACAGTGAGATACAAGATTCGTGATATTCAGATGGGAAAAAGCTACAGTGGTTAAGCTTGTTCCCTACTTTCCACTTACTGGCTGTAATGCTTTCATAAGTACAAATGGAATTGTTTTGATGAAGGCTATGATGGTTGTGAAGGGATGTGTGAGGGGTAAACGAGTAGAAATACAGTTGTAGGAAATCGCACTGTTGTCCTCATATACAGGGAAGCTGTAGAATCTAATCCCAGGCCTAATTGCTTGCAAATGAAGCACTTTAATATCAAATCTTGAGCTATGCCCCAGAGCTGAGGTTCAAGCTTGAGTGTGAGGAGAGGTGAAATGCTTGATTTTTCTTGTTGCAAACGGCTGTTTCACTTCCTCTGGAAATCCAGAGGCCCAAATAATTGCTCTTCAAATTTTAAATGGATTCTCTCCATCCTCAAGATAATTTGTGGTTGAAGAAAATTCAAGGCAGATTTGGTTTCATTACATTTGCCTGAATGAAAAAATAATGTCTGCGGTTGCATGTGGAAAGTAGCATGTTTCAAATGGAGCATTCTTACTAGGTTAGCCATCGTTGTCCAATACTGAGACAATGTGATTTGCTCTATATCAAGTACAAATTAACCGTGCTATATGAAGACTCCATGACTTCTGTGAACACAGGTGATCTAGCATTTGGGAGGTACAACATGTTAAACAGAAGCACACATCATACAGTATTCTGTGGACATATTCTAACTTTGAGAATTAATGCGTTACTTTCTTGCAGGACTAGGTCCTTCCTATGCAGAATTCTTTATATTTGTTCTTTCTTCACACCTTAAGCCCAGCTACAAAATTTAAAAAAAAAAGTCATGGGTGTTATCTTGAAGATGACAAATAAAATCAACCATAATATAGCATTCTTCTCCATGAGGAAAAATAATGCCACCACAAAGATGGAAAACCATGCTCCTGCCCATCCAGTTGGGAGCTAGAGTTGGGTCCAACCAAAAACCACTGCCATAAATCTAGTTATTCTCCTTTGTACATTGACTGAAATGAATACTAATGTTACATGAGAAAAGTGTTTCAAAAACAAAGATGTCTATAAACAACCTTGTAGGGGTGATTTTATATTATCTCAAATATCGCATCATTTAAAAAATGAAATCTCATAACCTCCATTTTCCCATAGTATATACTGTCATATTCTTATCTCCCTGTTATAATAAGTTTAGTGGTTCCCCACTTTGTGCTGTCTCAGTTTTTTTTTATCATAGGTACTGAGAAGTTAAATACACAGACACAAATACACAATTTCTTTTTGATTTTATTATTCAATCAAATATTTTAAAAAAATCCAGTGGAAAAACGTAAAAAATAACCTTTGGTTTTAAAGATTATCTTGAGGGCTGGAGCAGTGGCTCCGCAGTTATGGCACTTGCCTGGCATATGCAAGTACACAGGTTCAAACCTCAACACCCACATACACAACTAAGTGTCAGAGCAATGAAAGCCATGTGGAAAACTCAATAAAAATTGATTCTCTCTACCTGTTTCTCACTCACTGTCCTTCTTTCTTAAAATAAAAAAAATATTATTTTGAAATTATGTAGGAAATCAAACAGACAAAAATCTGATTATTTATTTAATTGTTAGATTTTATGAGGAAGGCAATAAATGTTGTAAAAAGAATAATCACATAGAAACTAATTTCATAAAAGCTAGAATGGAGCATCAAATGAAACTTAAGGGTAACTTAGAGGGTCAAGAAAGCAAGAAAGATTCCTAGCATTGACAACACACTTAAATGTGTGTGACAGTGGCCTTAGTATACATTAGTGCTTTTCTAAAATTCAGTTTGAAGTAACTTATGTCTCAGATTAAAGCAAAGTCTACTCCATTCTGGCTCCTCTCTCCTTGATATGAATACTTTTATTAACATGTGTTTCTTAATGCACAAATGCTAAGGTGTACAGCACCTACGAATATATTTTCATGTAAATACGTATTCTAATTTTCTCTCACTTCCTTTATATAGGATATATTATAACATGCTTTTTGAATTTGAAAACAAGCATATTGGCTACCTTTATTCCATTCTGTAATGCTGCACCAAATAGTCTCTCAAAAAGAAATAATATCTACCTTTCCAAAATCGTACTATTTTTTCCCTAAAACTGTCCATGTGTCTACTCCAGATGGCCCATATGCTGTTCTGATTACTCATGGTCACAAAGATTCACTCTTGGACTGCCAGGCTTTGCTTGTAACACAATGCTGAAAAGAGTAGAGAAAGAACTTTAAGACATTAGAGAAACAATATTTCTAAAAGCAAAACTTTTAGAAAACAAGAACTCCCCAGTGATATAATAAATCAGCTCATGGGTGCATTCAAAGAGATGTGGTGACTGGCTTGTTCTTTCCAGGCTAATGGACAAGAAATTTTGACTTAAGCTAGAATATGGATGCTGAAATTCCTGTTTCTTTCTACTCATACCTTCTCAACTTATTGCTCAAATTTCCTTGCTCACACTGACTTTCAAACTTTGCTGTCTATCTTTAAGACAGAGAAAATAATACCTACATTGTTCTTTTTTTCATGAAAAATAAAATACATAGGCTCTTAGCAATACCTATTTGAGCAAATATTGACAGTTCCACCCTTGATGTAATTCTCAATTTTATGATAACATTAAATATCAGTACCTCCCATATCTTTTTCCTTCTCCTCATGGTCAAAATTATTCCCCTTCAGTACAATTCATAATGGATTTTTTTCTCCATCAATTATTATTTCTTGCTTTGGTACTGATAAGTGTTTCTCAGAGTTCCATGTGTTAAAGGCATGGGCCCAAAGGTGGAACTATTGGGAAGTGATGGAATCTTCAGAAGCTGGGGCCTAGTGGATGGTCCATGTCCTCAGAGGAGATTGTGGGACTCCCATATCTTCTCTTTTGTCTTTTGCTTTTTGACTCATAATATCAGCGCTTTTGCTCCAAAATCTGCAATTGTAATCCAACAACGCTCCAGAGGCCCAAAGTGATGAGGCCACTGTGTCATATATTGGAACCTCCAAATTAGTGAAATTAAACTTTTCTTCTATAAGTTAATCATCTCAGGCATTTTGTGATAGCAGTAGAAAGCCAGTGCATTACCCTTTAAATATTTAATTTTCTCTATTTCATTGTCAACTTTTTGAAAATGTATATACATTGCTATTCACCTGGGTATCATCAGGAAATGAATTGGAAAATAACCAATAATGTGCAATTATTGAGGACTAACATATGAAAAGGTCTCTCTCCTTGGCTCTATTTTTAATAATCCTTTATCAAAAGTAGGATTATTACTATGAACTTGTGGAGGAAAAAAAAACTCTCTTGAACTTTAGGAAGATTCAGCAGTTTTCGGAAATCACTTAGCTACCAAGAAGTTGAGCTAGGTTTTGAGGCAAATATGTCTGATTCCAGTACTCATCTCTTCACCTCTGTTCATTATTGGAGTTGTCTTGACGTAAAACTAGCCTATAAAAGTAAAGAGGCAGTTTACAATCTCTAAAATAATAAACATATTTATCTTAACTAGGCATTGGAGAGAACCCTAGATAGAAATTGGTATATTATTTTCATATTTGGGGTTAGTAATGGAAAAGTTAACTGAAATCACATAGTGACAACTGCAAGGCTAGATCTGGACATAATTACTGAGAAGGCTTAGGGGTGGAGACAGGCATTACTGTAAGATATGGGTATGAAGAAGGATTAGAAACTGAGTCAAGAAAGTATTGCTTCAAATATGTTGCCCCCATTAGCACCACTACCAGAAAGATCTAACAAGGAGAAAGATTAGGGTCATATCAGGATAATGGAGCATCAAAATCTTTCAGGAAAAGAGCAAAATTCAAAGTACAATAAGAAAATACTTTAAGTTCAGTTAATAGAGCTTATCTATCGCTCGGAGGTACTTGTTAGAGGAATGTAAATTTCTGGCTAAATGGGTTCTTGATAGCAAGGTATTGATAGAGGTTGAGGGTATCTAACAGGAACCCTGCAACTGCAAAAGACTAAGAAGTTACTGATTGCACCTCAGGATCAAGAAAGGCATCCCCTGTGCTAGCATAAGGGCCAAGGTAAAAGGCAAGCTAGAGTCAACATGCACATGATACAAAACCAAAGTGAAATAACTATGGTGAAAGTCAAGCATTAGTGGAGCTGTAGGTATGTATATTATGTCTATGCAACTATAGACTTTAAGGGTAAGAAATACTAAATGCAGTTTGGTGAACATATTTTGTAAAGAGAGCCAAAGTGATTTAATAAATTCTATTGAAATTGAAGCAACATTAAAATTTACATAAATGGTTAAAAAAAGTTTTGTAGATGACCCTAAACCAAGATTTTACTTGGCAGACAAAGCAAAAAAAAATGCATAGAAATATTGATACCATTTCCATTAATGCTTCATTTATACTTTGTTTTTAAACTTTGTCATTTCTCAAAATCACCCAAAGGTCTTGTTAAAACACTGATTTCTGGGCCATATCCACATTTTCTGGTTTATTATATCTATGGTGAGTACCATAAGTTGTATTCTAATAAATTCCTAGCTAATAATGATGACATTGGTCAAGGGACTACATGCGAACACTGTTGAATTTGAGTAAAATTTCTCCTACGTATCACATAATAAGAATTGATCCAAAGCCACCAAACTAAACAAAGAGCAGAGAACATGGAGGGAGAAAACAGATGTGGCCAAAACAGATCCGTTAGTGCTTCATGAAACATGAGGATTCTCAGGTTGGATTCATAAATTAACCAATTATGAAACTTGCCTGTCTATATCTAAGGCACCTGCTACACTTCCCATTTTAAAAATTCTAAATTCTTATTTAAAACTATAAAATCTTCCAAATATATCCTTATGTAGGCTTTTGTTCCAACTCTATTTTGTTTCTACCTATATGCTAAAATGATATCACTAAACTCTCTGTTCTTATGACACTTGTGAGGTATTCTCAAAGCTGTTTTTGTAATAATGCATCTGAATATACCTAAAATATTTGAATCATATTTTTAACATGAGAAAAAGTAAAGGTAAATAACAGAGTCTTGCTTGAGTAAAGATATTGAAAAGAGATGTGGGGCACAGTAACATTTCTACAAGGGTTAAGGGTTAACATAAGTAAAACTCATTGTCACTAACAATGACAGAGTTGTGGAGCAGGTGTCCAGCATTAATCCAGACAGCCTCATGACGTTAATGGGAGTCCTGTGGCTTCATTCCCAAGCACCACTTTGAACATTCATCCCAAGATATGAATTAACACAATGTAGTTCCTGCACTGCTGGGTCTTATTGCTTAATTAATGTGATCATAATGACAGTGGGGGACTCTAAATTTTCTATGTCACTTCATGTCCTATAAAGTTTCAATGGAGTAATGAGCTTCATAAGAAGATGAGTCATTTGCATGTGAGAGTTTAAGTAAGAGGCTTAGAGGCAATGTCCACCATTAAAAAGAGGTTATGCAAAGATATTGGCTGAGAACGATGTGCACCAAATTTTAAAATTTATGATGAGCATCTCAAGGCGAAATCCTGAAGAATTAATTTTCATTCATTTGTGCGATATCTCCATTGTACTCCAAAGAGAGAAACAATCTGTTAACTTGGCATACAGTTGGCTATCAATTTTTTCCTTTCAACAGGTAGTTATAAATTTTGCCTACATACTTGCCCTAAAGCATGTTATGTGTGATGGAATGGGGCAATAATTCAAATAAATATACCTATAGTCCCACAATATTTTACAGAAGCAATTTACTCTTAGACTTACTGTTCTTTTCTTTCTTTATCCTTTTGCGATCTCTAGCATTTGATACTACCCCTTAAATATTTCTTCTTCCTGGCCTATAATATCACTAAATTCTTCTGTATTTCCTTACATAACTGCATTGTTCCATAATCTTTGAATATCCCTCAATAATATAATCACTCAATACAAGAACTCCATTGTGTTTGGATCTTGACCCTCTTCTTTGCCTTTTATTTGCTATGTTTTTTAGTTTTATTTTTTAGATTATCTCATGCATTTACATGACTCTCTTAGTCTCAAGAAGAAAAAAGTAGGTCATGTAATATTCAGTGTCAATCACATGTTTGATGAAAACTATCTTGGTACTAATAAATAATAAAGAAAAAGCAGGGATTTTTCAAAACAATAACTAAAACAAATAAAAATAATTTCCTGTATTTATGGTGTCTTGCAGCTTTCCAAGTCACTTGCTTAGTTATAGTCTAAAAGATCATAAAACTGCCTCTCCACTTAGGCATTTATTATTAAAATAATTTAACTATTTATCTATATTCTTACCACATTTGGGGTAAACAAGACTATGTGTGTCTTCTACTTCCAGTTTTAAGGTGGTTCAAAAAGATAGATATTACTTTTCCTTGCTGTATAGGTTTATGCTACAATGAAAATGGTAGGCTATTTTAATTACATGAGCTGACAAGAAATGAGTTTCAAGAATTCAAGTATTTGAGGTTAAAATTCAATAGGACACTTTCCAATAATGTTTCATCTTTTCTTCCTAATATTTTCAGAATAAAATATTAAAATTCACAAAACACATGGCATTCCTATTTTACTTGGGTTATCATTTTGATGCCATTTTTGAAAATATGGATCTTATAGCCAGATAGAAGGTAGAAAGGAAGGAAGCCACTTAGAAAACAGAAAATTTTACATTGGCCTTAAGACATAGTTACTAAAGATTATGTAATCTTCAATGTGTATCAGATGTCATGAATTGAGTGTATAAAAATCTGAAAAACCAGGGACCAAAGTGGTGACTCAACAATTACAGCACTTCCTGGCATGCACAAGGATCCGAGTTTGAAGCTCACTGCCACATAAACAACAAAGTGTCAGAAGAATGAAAACCACGTGAACAACTAAATAAAACTGATTCTCTCTTTCTCTCTCTCTCTCACTGTCCCTCTGTTTAAAAAAAAAATTAAGTTTTTGTGTTTGTTTTTAAAGAAAGAAGTACAGTGAGAGAGAGAGAGAAACAGAGAGACAAGCGCCGTAACCGCCATGCCTGGCAGGAGCCAGGAGATGTGTGATTCTGTGAACCCTGCCTGAGATGCCTCAAACCATCCCATCAACTATGTGTCCAAGTCATGGCCTCCACAGAGCTAACGGTCAACTCCTGCTTATGGGTTGGGCATTTTCACCATTTTGATGCCTATTCTCATTTACTGTGGCACCACTGGACAATAATGAGATCACTGGGAAGGAATTGCAATCTTTGTGACCAATTAAAATCCAGAGATCCTCTTAATGGCAAAATAAATAAATAAATAAATAAATAAATAAATCTAAAAGGCCTATATGTACACAAAAGAAGTCAAGGAAGATCTGAGTTTGCACTACCATCAAAAAACACACAATAAAACTACAAGAAAACAGAAGTCACCTCAAAAAGAAGCTCAATTGCAAAGTCAGCCAAACTTTTATATAAGTAACTGCAGAACAGAAAAAAAAAATGTTTGCATGCTGGGGGTGAGGATGATGGATAAGGAAATTTTGATCAATGGATACTAAGTTATAGTTAGATATGTACAACAAGCTCTGGGATACTACTGTGCAGGGTAGTGATTATAGATAAAGCTGTGTGCTAAACATTTCAGAAAGCTAGATGAAAGGGCTTTGAGAATTTTCACCACAAAGAATTTATAAAAACTTTAGGAGACAAATATACTCAACTTATTTAAACAATAAGCAATATAATGTATTGAACATTATATGGTACCTTGTTAGTACATGAAACTTTTATATTTCTGTGTATTGGCTTTAAAACATAGGCACACAATATAAAGGAAATAGGATTGAACATATTTAGCTATCTGTGGAGAGTTCCTATCCTAGTATTTTATGTAGTTCTGTGGACCAGAAAACTCATCCTAATGGTCCTTGATCAACATGTGAGAAGAGAGAAAGCAAATCAGAGAACCATGGAATGTTAGAACAGAAGATTCCAGAGATTGTAATGTTAAATAATATTTATCTTAGGTATGAAGCAATTGAGGACCAAAGAAAAACTTGCCTGGAACAACTATGTAAGGCACACCTGGGACAAAAGCAGAGTCCCAAACTTCCATCTTGGTTATATAAGTAGTTAACTGAAGTGGTAAAGTGTCATACACAGCATAATGAAGTTCTGGTCAACTACAGATGTTTAACAGTGATCCCGTAAAGCTGTATCAGATAGTGTCATCATAGTCATCTTATCTTGGGTAAGTATACTCTGTGATGTTGACACGATGCTAAAATGAGCTCACAACACTATTTCTCAGAGCATCTCACTGTCATTAAGAAATGCATGGCTGTGGGGCTGGAGTGGTAGCTGAGAGGTTGGAGCACTTTCCTGACAAGCACGAGGACCTAGTTTCAAACCCCAGCCCCACATATACAACAAAGTGTCAGAGAAACAAAGCCTAGATGGAAAAATAAGTAAAACTGATTCTCTCTCTCTCTCTTAAAAATGTAAAGAAAAGAATTGCATGGCTGTGTGTGTGTATGTGTGTGTACATATGCTTATAAACCCATTTTAGGAGGTTTATTGCATTTATTCTTCCTGAGATCTTGGTTTTAGAGAACAGTAAACAAAAGACCTTACATACAAAAGACAAGAACACTATTATGATATCACAGTTCATATTTGCTTCTTCATTTCTGTCTTCTGATTCTTTTCA
Source organism: Aplodontia rufa (assembly GCA_004027875.1). NCBI lineage: Eukaryota > Metazoa > Chordata > Mammalia > Rodentia > Aplodontiidae > Aplodontia > Aplodontia rufa. The sequence goes on from PVKS010017786.1 coordinate 32,287, forward strand.
TCTCACTTTAATCCCTCATCTAACATATGACTTATTTTAAAGGTTCTTTCAGGTTTCTGAATAGAGATATCACTGAAATTTTGGTTTCAACTAAAAAAGAATGGACATTTGACAAGACATTAACTTTGGGAAGAAATTTTGCTCTGAACTACAGGAACATTCATGCCATTAACAATCAATATCAGTTTGGTTGCTTACACGCCTGTCCAATGTATTTCCTTTTTGCAGCAAAAGTTTAATCTGATGAGCTGATCCAGTACCAAAACCTTAACATCAAATAAATGTGTGACTCAGAACACACTGGCTTAATGCTTGAGGCCTTAGGAGACTTGAAGCATGAAGATAGAGTAGTTTCACAAAAGGATTTGGGGAACTAGGAAAGACTTATTCCTAAAATTTATCTGAGTAAATATAATAAGTGGAAAGAGGTGAGCCTCACCTTATCACAGAAAAAAGTAAAATGTGACACCTATGAATTTAGTTTCTAATCTGCACTATGCATAAACCATCCTAGGAGATGGTAGTGGCTGGCAGAGCAATGGTTGGGACCACTGTAACCAGTGCTGCATTGTGAGGGCCAAAAGCAAAGTTCTGAGACCAGAAGTGTGAGTAGTAAAACTTGGAGAAGCACTAATTTTGCTTAAGTGAAGTCCTGTAATGCCTGCCAGAGTAGGGTTTACAAACATGCATGAGATTCCACCACAAATTCTTAGCTGCACTCTGAGAAACTTTTTAAGAGACTTAAAGTAGGATTGGAAAGAAGACTTAAACCCACACCTATGCCTTTTTGTTCTACAAGCTCCTTAATACTCACAGGTTGATAGACCCAAGATTTGTCTCCTAGAACTTTCTGTCCAGCCATGAAGATATTTGAAAACCCAATATGATGTATTACATGTTTTTGTTTTTGTTTTTGCTTTTTTGCTTTAGCAAGATCCTAGAATATTTTCTAAAACTGGAATTAAAAACCCACATTCTAGAGTGAACTTTCTCGGCTACCTGAGTCCACTATGATCTTACTGTTTCAGAATATGCATATCAATAATTTTTTATTATTAGAAGTATTTATTATTAGAAGTATTTATTATTAGAGGTACAATTAAAGGGGAAACATTATCAAAGCAACAGTAATCAATGTATATATACTTTGTTATCCAGGGGAAATGCCAAAACATTGATGAGCACCTTGGGTTTTACCCAGAAGAACTCACGCGTTAAATGGTATCTCGTGGAGGAATGACATAGGCTTCTGGGTTGGTTATCAATAATTAACAGTTCATTCATTTAATGAATTATTATAGAATTGTGTGTGCGATTGGTGTACTGTTGCCTTGAATTTCTGAAACTGCAGAGATGGTCTTCACAAGACTGTAAGTTTTGCCTCTCTTTCTAGACTGCACGCTCTTTGAAGTTGTTAGTACTTGCCTCTTTTTTTTTTTTAGATTAGTGTAGTTTCTACTGTGTTGTAACAACAGTAGATACTCAAAAGCACTTGAATGAATGTATGAATGTAACAATTAATTTCTCATCACTAATGCTATGATGATCTTACAAAAGACAAGTCTAGTTGCTGTTCCTGATTTGGTGTGTCTTGTCACACTACACTGTAGTGAATAACAAATAAATTCTTCCTCTCAGTAGGGTGTAGTGTTCCCTGAGACAATTTCTCATTTATCAGAATTATATTTGTATATAAGTGCAAAGAAATAGGTGAAAAAAATGAACAAAAATCTGCTGATAAATTTTAAAAATTTCACTAAAAACATAGCAGTAAAACAGCTGAAGCTCAAATGTACAGAATCGTGTCTCCTGAAAATAAATATCCCCCAAGCTCATAAACACCAAGGCTACTGGTCAGGAATGAACAGATGTTTATTGCCTCATGCACCCTCTGCTACTCTGGGATAATCTCTAAAATATCCCAAATCCAGTTTGAATTTAAATTAGATTCATATTTTCTTTCACGATTATTCCATTAAAAATATCATATGATTAGCCAATTAAATGGAGGGAAAAAATCAGTAGGAGAGCAATCCCCTTTAATATTTTCAATTAAGATGTAGTGTGGCCAATAAAAACGGCTTACATTTTCATTTTATGGGTACCTATGGAGAGCATTATGACACAAATGACTCAGAAGAAGGTAATCGTTTCAAAATATATTGTAGTGGAAGACTGTAAACAGTGCAGTGTGTTAGCTTACAAGGGATGTGATGAAAATATAAAGTTTTTTTCAAAGGAGATTCATGTTTATTTTATAGTCTTTTAGGGTGTTTGTGCCTGCCAATTTACAGCACATATTTCTAAAATGCCAGACACTGTTCTCTCCTAGGGAAGGGTAGGAAGGTGAGGGTATACCCATTAGGGGATAATACGTTTTTAAGGAGAGGAGAGTCATGCAGCAACTCCATCCTGTCTGCTGCCTGGATTTGAAATGGAACTTCACCAGGGCATAGTATAAACCCTTATTTTCTTATAGGACCATAAGGGGAAGACTGAAAGGCTTGGGCTACATGATGCCAAATACAGCAGGAAGAATGGAAAATTTCAAACTCAAAGCGGAGCACCAGATATTTGGACTGGGTTATTTCATTTTTCTGAATCCTTGATATTAAAGCTCCAATTAATAATGCTTACTGGTTACAGTATGTTATGACATTTTCCCCAAACTCTTCTTTACATCTGATTTTTATTATATTAAGTAAGCAATGATTCAATTTTTATGGCTGAGGGAGAGTCCTCAACTCCTCCATGTTAAAAATGCTTACCCTAGTTTTATTTAGAATTTATAAACTTCATTTTGACTTACCAGCAGTTTATCAAAACATGTAGGCTGAGGATAGATAGTTAAATATGGATAATTAACAGATATTGATTTAATTTCTTGATCTATGTAAAAGAAGACCATTTTTGATAACACCAACAAACTGAAATATCAATATAAAAATAATCAAAACACTGGGGATTAAAGGACATAGAAATAATAGTAGAATTTTTATTTAAAATGAATATATTAATTATTCAGGTACAGTGGTGAATGCTTGTAATCCTAGCAGCTCAGGAGTCTGAAGCAGGAGGATCAGGAATCCAAAGTCAGTCTCAACAACTTAGCAAGGCACTAAACAACTTATGGAGACCCTGTCTCAAGTAAAAATTTAAAGGGGCTTGAGATTTATACATACCTATAATTTACAATACTGTCATCGTGTTCTATGATGTTAAGGATATTAATCACAGCATATTTATTTTAATAAGTTTGATAAGTATGACATGTATGTATATGATGGTGGTGGGTATAATGTCTCTTGACAAAAATGCAATATACATATGGTTGAGCAATATCTAATCCAAGGGTTTAATAGGCTTGGAACATATAAGATATTGACTAGTAACAGTAAATGTAACAGAAAAGAACATATTTGGCTTTTAGTACTGAATCATTCAGAACAACCTTAGTCTCACTTTACCCATGTGCTAAATATTAATAAAAATAAGTATTTCTTAGAATTTACATTTTAAATGAGATGGCTTATGTAATGCATGCTGGCACACAGTAAGTAATGTAGACATGGTAAATATCCTCATCATTACTAAGTTTTTACTATATTAAAGTAGCTATAGAACTTCATAATTTAAAAATAAAACAATATTTTATTGTTATCCATATCACTATATTACTTACCCATATATCATATCACTTAAAAAGTCATGATTTCTGTGTCTCTATAATTACAAAATTATGGGAGTGTGAACAGAATGGTTGTTATATAATCAATGTAATTTGAAGATGTTTTTACAAAAACAAATGGCCCTCTCCCCTGGAGTGACATTCTTTCTGTCCAGTCATTTATTCACTTTGTTGTGATTCTGCAGTGATGATTTAGCAGTAGTTTCTGTTGAGTGAAACTATGATTTATCAAAAGTCACATTTTTTTGCATGAAAAAGTCCAGCCTTATGCTTTATTCACACCATCAGAACAAATTATTTTGTAAACTGAACCTGAGCCTTCAGTTTTTGGGGTGTTTCTCATCCCTTTCCTTTCTGCCACAGAAGATATTGGCAAGATTAGCCAACTATATTAGAGTCCATTCTTAGACTCAGGCAGAATTTGGAGGAAGCAAGGCACAGAATCAGCATTCCACTTTAGAAATATTCCCATTAATTTCCAAAAGTTTCTCTACACATACTTCTAAATTTGGAGATTCTCCAATGAATTTTGCCTGTTTCGATCTCTTCCTTCTGTGCACTATAGACTGCATCTTAGTTCACTGCATTAGTTAACATTCTTTCTTATACTTACTATTACCAAAGGATTGCTATTTTGGGATTTTAAGATGGAGAGGATGTAACAGAAATGTGTAATCTGACAGGTGAATTCCTGTAATCTCAGAGGTATAGGAGACTGAGGCCGGAGGATTGCAAGTTTAAGGCCACCCTCATCAACAGAGGGAGGCCCTAAGCAATTTATTGAGACTGTCTAAAAACAAATAAACAACAACAGAAAAATCAAAGAACAGAAAAATTTAAAAAAAATCACACACAAACACACACACACACACACACGCACACAAAGGACTGGGATAGGAAGTAGCTCAGCTCAGTGGTTAAGTGTCCATGGGTTCAATACATGCTACACAGCACCCCCTCAAAAAAGTGTTATTTACTAATTTTGACCTGAATCCCAGCTCTGCTTTAAAAACTAGTAGGAGGTCATGACAAAATAAGTATCAAGATCCAGTGAGAAGTAAGCTCTAGGAGAAGAAATTTTATTATATTGTTTACATTTTTCATAGATGATACACAGTATGTTCTCCACAGGTTTCAATGAATGATTTGATGTAGGGCAAATAGGATTAAGCATCTTCTGTTCTGATTATGAATTTGCCTATCACTATTTGTTTGAATTTGAACACATTGTTAACCTGAAAATCATTATGCCCTTAGTTTCTCAGTTTATATGTCTACAATTGGGGTAAAACTTTTTCTGAGCAGCTAATGTTAATGAAGAAATGAATACTTCAAAGAAATTGCTTTGCAAAATGAAAGGTCAGATACTTTTAGTGGGCAGATACAAACAGTGGGAACATGAGGTTAAGAGAATAATTCTATAAAATGGATCTATTGTGCTGACCTCACATGCTTTCTTTTTCAAAAAGCAATTTACCTGACGCTTTGACTGGCCTAAGTGAACAGGCTATGCCACATTCCTCAGCAAAGTACCTGTTATCTGCAGAGAAAATGTGAGCTCAAAATAATATTAATAGGGCTGGAGCCATGGTGGCTCGGCAGTTGTGACGCTTGCCCAGTATGTGCTAGTATGCAGGTTCAAACCCCAGCACCCACGTACACAACTAAGTGTCAGAGTAATGAAAACCATGTGAAAATCTCAAAAATTGATTCTCTCTGTCTCTCTCTCTATCTCTCTATCTCTGTCCTTCTCTCTTTAAGAAAAAGAAAAAAGAGAAAAAAAATATTATTCATAGTAGGAACCCAAGTGACCCTGAAGGAGAAGACTTTTGAGACCAGATCCTGACACTCATGGAGATAAAGATAATTCCTCTTAACCAGAAAATCTGTAAGAATATATGGTTAAGAATCCAACAGAATTGTTCAGTATGGGCTAAGGTGACCTAGAGTTGCCATGGCAGTAAGGACTTGAAAATTTGTTGTCACTTTGCTGTCAGTCAAAAGGTATACCTCAGAAGGAATCTCTGGAATCTTCTCTGGGATCCACAATAAAAGTGGAGTGCAGGAGAGGCACACTGCCTTTCTCCTTTCTGATAGGATCCTCTCTCTATCTTGAGAATATCCACTTTACCTTTTCCTATCCCTTCAAAACTCACTCCTGTCACTCTGAGTGACATATCCGAAATCCTTCTGATTTGATCACACAATCAGACTGAGTGGGGAGGGCTGTGCCCTCCCTCAGTTTCCCTAGAAGGCCCCAGCTTCATAACAGTCATATTTATATAAAACTGAACTATACACTTCACTCAGATACATGGAGAAAGATTAATGAGTTTTAAAAAAAGTATCCGTTGTGATGTATAAGGTTACTACAGATTAGTATAGGAAAAATCAGTGTGGATAGAGGGGCAAGAAGTTATACCTGGTCACTTATCCTCTATCTCTATTATAAAACTAAGAATGGCAAACCTTACATTTTTTAGGGAAGGTATAAAGATCCTTTGTCTTTTTCAACTCCCAACAAGAAAACAAAAGAAAATCCTGCAGAACATTGAAGTGAAAGGGATAAGAGAGAAGCAAGACCCTACAAAGAGACCTTCTTAAAGAAAAAAAAAAAAACAACACTGAGGTCAATCAACTGCCACCCAGAGTCCAGGTTTTAACAGTAGGAATTATAAATCCACAGGTGCCAAAAATGACCATTAACTCGAAGCACTAAAATTAGTCCAGCTGTGAACTAGATTAACTTGTTCCTATGCCAAATGTCCAGCCAAAGAAAAAAGTGTGTCCTTTTACAGGTGGAAAAAGAAATTTATTTACCTCAGTCACTATTGAACTATGAAGATGTCCAGATTTAAAAAAAAAAAATTCAGGAGACATACAAAAATTTGAAAAATTAAATTTGCAGCAGAAACAAAAAAGGAAAAAGCAACCAAGCAAGCACACATTCAAGAGACAAAGCAATCGTCAGCACTGGAGAGAGGTTAGAATTCCTTGACAGAAAGCATGAAATCGCTGTGAGTAAGATCAAAATACTCTAATGACAAGGTTGACAATATCTAAAATAAATGTGTAAGTTCAGGAGAGATGGAATTTATGATATAATTAAAAGCAAATATTAAAATTTGAAAATAATAGAAGTAAAGAATCTGATAAACTCATTATTAGGCTCAACACAGCTGAGGAAATACGTGAAGTTAGTAATCTCATAGGTTAGTAAGAGATCTCCAAAGTATAAGAAAAAAGAGTGGCCGCAAAAAAAAAAAAAAGGAAGAAAAAGAAAAGAATGATTAGAATCTTCAGCCAAAATTAAATCAATATTAAATAATTTAGCAAATAGGAGAGAGCATAATAGAAGAATTATTTGAACAAGTAGTGACCAAAATTTTCTCAATTTATCTAAAAATGTAGACCCATAGATTCAAGAAGGTTAGAACAAAGTAAACATCATAAATGTTTTTAAGAATTCCTAAACATGTATCATGTATTCTTATGGCTAGTACTTTAGAAGACAAAAAAACTTTAAGGTAAATAAATTTTAAAAAGCAACTTATATAGGAAAATAAAAGTAACAAACACAGAGTATGTTTTCCAAAAACCATAAAAAGCATGTATTTAAAGGACTGAATGAAAAAAGTCAATCTAGAATTCAATACTCAACAAAAATATCTTTCAAACATAAATCTCTCAGAAAAAAAACTGTCCTACAAGACAACAAAAGCAAAAAGATACATGTGTGTGCCATATTGATTTTTAATATTTTTTAAAATGTGATGAGTGAAGGAAATATAATAGATGAATTATTTTTATTATTTTATTTTTCTGAAAAACTAACACATGTCTAGAAGTAGAAATAATGTAGTACATACTCATAGCATGGGAAAACATTAATGTGTGATTAAAAAAGGTTGAAAACTGCTTCAAAATAAAATTCAGTTGTATTTCTAAGCATAATTAATGAATTAGAATTTGGGTTAATAAAAACTCTACCCTAAAGTTAAATATATAGGCATAAATTCAGGAAAACATGCAGGTGTTCTATGCATAAATCTACAAAGTACTGGTGAAAGAAGGAAAGAAGAAACTAAATGTATAGATATCCCATGTTCATAGACTAGAATAATCAATGTTACTAAAAGGTTAATGCAAACTTATTTAGTATATATATTAAAATAAACTCTAATCCAATTTTCAGCAATCATATTTATTATATATTATTAAGCTGATTCTAAACATTTCCTTGAGTGTTAAAAAATTATAAAATAGTTTCAATAATTTTGGTACAGATGAATGATGCTTGAGCAGTCATAATAATTAATTTTATTATTTAATACACAGCTGTGATTTTTAAAAATTGCATTATCGATGAATACATAAATGTAGAGATAAATGAAATCTTTACAGGTCAGAAATAAACATATAGATGTGGCTTGTACCTAATTGGAAAAAAAATGCTAAACAAACTATATACTTATATGAAAAATATAAAATTAAAGATCTAGAAAAAGAATAGATAATGTGTCATGTTGGATTTGGCAAACAATTGCACATGACAACAACAATATACTCAAATATTAATTCAAAATTCATCCTTCAATAAAAAAAGAAAAACTTTCTCAGTGAAAAATAATACTAAAATAATTTTGAAAATCTGAAGATTGGTATAGCAAATTGGTAAATCAAGCTGCTAATCAATAATTTCTATTTGCAATCTATTAAATTACTCTTAAAATAGCAATAAATGAATAAATGAATAACTCAGTGAAAAATGTGTAAACTATATGAACAGAAGTGGAATTTTTAAAAAGATATTAATGGCAAATAATAGGATTTACATCATTTTTAAGGTGATAAAAATAAAATAAGAAAAGGCAAAATACAATTTATTAAAATGGCTTAAACATGATTATCAACAACTAGTGATGAGGAAGATGGAAAACAAATCTAAGTCATTTCCCTACTGGTTGGTAAATGAACTCATAGGCAGATCAGAAATCAGTTAAGCAAATAGTTAAAGACATGGGGGTTTGTTTCAGGATCTTCTATTCGGTTCCACTGGTCTTCGGTTCTGTTTTGATACCAATACCATGCTCTTTTAGCTATTACAGCTCTGTAATATAATTTCAGGTCAGGGATTGAGATACCCCCTATTTCTTCTTTTCTATAGAGTAGTGTTTTGGCTAGTCTGGGTCTCCTATTGTTCCATATGAACTTGAGAATTGCTTTATCTATATCTCTGAAAATATGCCATAGATATCTTGATGGGGATTGCATTGAATCTGTAAAGGGCTTTGGGTAGAATGGCCATCTTTATTATATTGATTCTGCCTAACCATGAGCATGGAATGTTTTTCCATCT
>PVKS010017787.1:0-41322 GCA_004027875.1 Aplodontia rufa
AAAAAAAAAAAACTTCCATGAGATACCACCTCACTCCTGTTAGAGTGGCAAAAATGAAGAATACAAACAACAACAGATACTGGAGGGGCTGTGGGAAAAGAGGAACACTGTTACACTGCTGGTGGGACTGCAAACTGGTTCAGCCACTATGGAAAGCTGTATGGAGAATCCTCAAAAAATTAAGGATGGAACCACCTTAGGACCCAGCCATCCCACTCCTGGGAATTTTCCCAAAAGAGTTAGAATCAGCAGATTATAGCGATGTGGCTTCCTCAATGTTTATAGCAGCTCAATTTACTATAGCTAGACTATGGAACCAACCCAGATGCCTCTCGCTCGACGAGTGGATACAAAAACTTTGGTACATATATACAATGGAATACTACTCGGCCATTAGAGAAGACGATATTATGGCTTTTGAAATCAAATGGATGGAAATGGATAGAATTATGCTTAGTGAAGTCTCCCAATCTCAGAGAGTCAAGGGCCGAATGGTTTCTCTCATCTGTTGATGCTAGAATTTATGGGGAAGCAGTAGGGCAGATGGCTAAGCTAACAAAACTTCAAATTGAATGACTTTCAGAGTAATAGGGGGATGGCTCTCTAGGATGCTTGGAGGTGTAAACTCATAGGAGTCTGGAGATTGGGAAGATGGGGGAACCATCCCAGAAAAGCCGATGTCATTCCTCCAAGAGCTACCCATTTAACGCATGAGTTCTTCTGGGGAAAACTGCAACAGGTGAAACCCAAGGTGCTTTATCTATGCTTTGGCATTACCCCTGGATAACAAAGTTTATATACATTGATTGCTACTGTTTTGATATCGTTTCCCCCTCAACTGAATCTCTATAAACTTTTAATAAAAAATAAATAAAATATAAAACACAATGTGCTTCTCTATAAAATGAATACTTTTTATTGCTAAAATAATATTACTAATGTCCCTAACTACTATCCCCATGAAAGCAGTCTTTTTAAATAACAAGAAAACCTTCCAACGGCTCAGTTAATTACTAGGATTTTATACTAATTTCTATCTACAAAATCCTTCCGCCAAAGCCATATCAAAGTACCTGAATGAAAACTCATGGACTGATAAGAGACAGAGCTTTTTTATTATTATTATTTTTAAGAGGGACAGTGAGAAAAAGAAAGAATCACTCTCATTTTGTTTTTCACGTGCTTTTCATTGTGTATATGGAGCTGGGGTTTGAACCCACATCCTCACGCATGCCAGGCAAGCGCTGGAACCTCTGAGCCACTGCTCTAGGCCCTTTGGTTTAAAGAGAGAGGGACAGTGAGAGAAAGAGAGAAAGACAGAATCAATTTTATTTAGTTTTTCATGTGACTTTCATTGCTCGGACACTTCGTTGTGTATGTGGTACTGGGGTTTGAACCAGCGTACTTGCGCATGCCAGGCAAGTACCGTAACCACTGAGCCACCGCTTCAGCCCCATTGGTTTTGTTTTTAAATATACCTTTGAATTTGTCTTTCTGCAACCTTGATTTAATCAAGATCATGTTCCCTGAGCCAAAAGATATTGAACCATCAGCAAGGCCTAGAAATAAGGATGCTCCTAAACTGCCTGAGAAAGACGTTGTGGAGGGGAACACTGGCGGCAAAGTCCTTCCATGTGCTCTCCTGTATTGCCTGTCCACTGCAGACTCTTAGTACTGGGATAACCAAGGAGTTTGTTAGAAATGCAGAATCTCAGGCCTACCTCACATGTACTGTGATAAGCCAAATTCGAAGATATTTTTCCCTTGATGCATATGATAATCATAGAACATGACATTCAGGAGTAATTTTATAAACTGTGCCTATTATGCTGACCCCCACATTCTTTATTTTAAAAAGCAATTTACCTGTGGCCCTGTGTGAGCTCAGTTGGTAGGATATGCTATATTCCTCAGCAAGCAGCCTGTTATCTGCAGAAGAAATGTAGGCCCCAAAACTCCTCCCTGCTGATGTGAAGAACATGAATTACTCTGAGTGGGGGACTTTTATGACTTTTACAGATTTCAGGACTCAGGTAGTGAGGATAAGCAGCAGCAAAGTCCCCTAAACATAAAATATGAAAACAACTTCCAATAAGAACCCTTATTAAACACAGGCCATGGTGACTCAGAGTTGCCTTGGATCTTTAGCATGCCTTTAAAAACATTAAACCTTCCCTTCCTGGGTGAGGCCACGCACAGTGGGGACTTGGAATCCTGATGTAATCCTACCTTCAGTCAGAAGCCAAGATGTGGACCTGAATGTGACTCTGTGAAAACTTCCCTAGGACCCCCAATAAAAGAGGAGGGCAAGAGAGGTATCCCCTTTACTCTGAAAGAAGACCCACTCTTCCCTGTGACATTATTTCCCTTTTCTGTTCCTTCTGATAAACTCAAGCTTGCTACCTGAACTGACTCATGAAATCTTTTCTGGTGGGGTGGTAAGAACTGGTGACTGTGGATATCCATGACTGCCTCAATTTCATAAAAGGCCCTGGCTCTGTTACCTGTGCGATCCCCTCCCTGTGATTTGTGAGTAGCACTTACGAATATGATGAGATTAATTCTAAAGATTCATTGCATTATATGGAAAGAGTGATAGGATTTTGGTAATATATTGAAGATTCCTAAATAGTTGACTTTGAGTCCATATCCCTGGGTGGGCCTTGCCTGAATAGGTGAGCTTGTCATAAAGAATCTACAGGCTGCCAATGAAATCAGAGACTGGAGCTTTAGTGATAAATTCCAGTTTGCCTTGAAGAAACAAACTGCCTTGTGCAGGTAATCACGTAGCAGGAGATGGTGGGAGGCTGGTAGGAGGAGAGGCTTTTCGTTCCATAGCCACAAGGAAGTGAATTTTGCCAACATCATTGAACTTGAAAGAGGACAGCAAACTTTCTGTGAGATTGTAGCCCCCAGCAATTCCCTGATTACAGCCTGCTGAGATGCTGAACATAAGAGCGAGATAACTTGTACTGTAATCTGGACCCATGGAAGCTGTGAGATAATACATATGTGTTATTTTAAGTCATAAAATCTGTGGTGTTTTGTGACATATCAAGAGAAAATAAATGTACACAGGATAAATCATAATCTGAATTTTTAATAAAAATTTCAGTTGATTTTCAAGGCAATTAAGGTTTGAAACATTTTCCTTCAGTTTAAGTCTGAAAATAACCCTGTTAGTAGTAGCCACAAAGAAGAGGAGCGATATTACAAGAAAAACCAGAATGATTTAACATGAATCTTAATGCTTAAAAATTAGAATAAATTCTTACAATCTGAATATTTGCATATAAAGTAGACACAGGTATGACTGCAAAATGTTTTACATATTATATAATATACAGGAAATAGAAATTTAAAAGGCTGAAATAAAGGTTAAATAATATTTGAAAATAATTTATTTTGTATTTTAAAAGTTTTTCTCACTACAAATATTAAAAATATCATTAATAAACATATTAATCTATTTATATATTTCCTATGTGATAATAATTCACTGGATGATAAAGGATTTTAATTTATTGGTTCACTTTATCATAAATATTTTGAATGTAAGCATTAAATTAAGTTTATTTTTAGGCATATTTTTATAACAGCTGTTAAATTGATAGATTTACATACAATTTAATAATTTGTAAAACTGTTACAGTTTAGATATGAAGTGTGCCTTAAAAGCTCATGTGTGCGACAATGCAAGAAACTTTAGAGGTGAAATGATTGCTTTATGAGAGCTTTAACCTAATCAGTGAATTGATCCACTAATAGGGATTAACTGGGTGGTAACTACAGGCAGGTAGGTTATGACTACTAAGAGCAGGTCAATGGGGAGTGTGGCTGTGGGGTTCACATTTTGTTTCTAGAGTGTCCCTGTCCTGAGCTGTTTTCATCCAGCATGACATTCCACCTCACCTCAGATCCAGAGCTGAGGAGTCAGCTGATCATGAACCGAACCTCTGAAATCATGAACCAAAATATACTTTTCCTTATTTACATTGTTCTTGTCAGGTCTTTTGGTCACAGAGATGAAAACAAATATGAGCAAAGAACAAATGTGAAAATGATTCTCACATCTTGATTTCTACTTCCGTTCTTTTAGCTTTTCAGAATTTATTTATTTATTTATATTTTAATTCTGGGCATTGGAATGGGGATCTCACACATGCTAACTCTGCACTTTACCAATGAGTCACACCAAACCCTGGATCTTGGTTTCTAATATTATTCTTAAATAGGGAAATCCTAGGATTCTGAGACAAATAGCTAATTCAAGTACTGGAGAAAGAAATATAAAACATAAGCCTACAGAATCTAATAGCAGCAGAAGGTAGAGAAAGGTTCACAAAACAAAATAAAAAACCCACAATGGGGATATATCTAAGGGACATAAGAGTCCTCTGTGTCTGTTTGCTAATAATCGATGCTAGAACAATTTCAATAACAGAATATATAAAATAGAATTGGATGATGACTTGAATTATAGAATAAATATCTATGAGTCCCAGTGATATAGACTAATAAATAGATAAATAAATGAGGGAAAATAACAAATCTTCAGAGCAGAATGATAACTTCCAGTCATAAGTCAAGTGTGTAGTTTTTATCTTTGATAAAATATGATGAGAACTGGAATTTATCCTCTGCCCCATCTTCCTCTGCAAAATCCATTACTTTTACTATGGAAGAAAAAACTCAGAGAAATACCAATTAAAGATTCTACAAAATAACTGACCAGCATTCAGAAGGTTCAAGTACTACTTAAAAATAAGAAAAAGCTGAGAAACTGTTAAAGCCAAGTGCAGCTGAGAAGGACATGAAAAAGAAAGGTAATAAGGCTTCACAGACAGAAACACATGAAACACATTGGGCAAAGCCTAAGGGAATCTGAATAAATTGTGGCTTTTAGTTAGCAAAAATACATCAATATCAGTTCATCAGTTAAACCCACATCATTCTAATGTAAGATATTAATAATAAGGGGAATTAGGAATGGAATATATGAGAGTTCTCTACACAAAATCTTTGAGATACTTTCTCCCTTACATCTGAAATTATTCAGAGACAGAATGCTAATTATTCTAAAAATCAGGATGAGAATAACAGACACCCATGAAATGATGCATGAACAGAGAGAGGGATGGAAGTGAGGGATGCAAGAGGTGCTTAAAGAAGAAGAGCAGGGTAAACCTTGAAATTCCTTATGAGAGAATGACCTACCACCCAGCCGGCCTTATTACTAAAACGTACTGCCCCTCATTCTCAGCAAGATAATCAATCAAATCTATCTATACTGCATTTCTTTTTTAAAAGAGAGAAGGACAGTGAGAGAGAGAAAGAGAGACAGAGAGATTTTTTTTTCTAATTGCATTTTTTACATGGCTTTCACTCCTCTGACATTCAGTTGTGTACATGGGTGCTGGAGTTTGAACCTGTGTACTTGCACATGCTAGGCAAGCGCTGTAACTGCAGAGGCACCGCTCCAGTCCCTATACTGCATTTGTTGTCACCATTATAAGAAAATCAAGGTTCCAAACCAGCTGAGATGTAACAGGAACACAGTGGACACTTGAGGTGTAGCTGTTGACACTGTCTTTACCCATAAAAACCATGCTACCTGGTTAAGTAGGAGGGAAGACAAATATATACAAAGTAAATAGTCAAGAAAACCAATACACAACTTATAGAACATCATCTAATATGTGCCAAGGAGAGTTTTAATTGCTTTACATACCTAATCAAATGTCAACGACTTGGTGAGTTGGATATTATTATTTAATTGTAACCAGTACCCAGAAAATTAAATAAAGTGCTCAAGGCTTTGTTCTCATGGGTACTAAGTGGTAAACTTGAAGTGTGAATTCAGGAAGCAAGCAAGCTCTTGTCCTTAACCACAAAGGTTCTCTGACTACCCATATAAAACTAAATGAATCGTTAATATATACAGTGATTGTGTATCAACTAAAAACAAATAAAATAAAAGAAGAACAGAAGAACAGTCACACACACACGCACACACACACACCCCAAAACAAACAAACAAAACCAAAACATCTCCAGTGAATTATTGAATGAGAAGGTGGACTGCAGGGAAATTATGGAACCACTGGGGTAGGAAATCACAAAACGATTGACCCTCTTTGAAGGAACTCCTCTAGAAATCTGCAGTTAGAGTTTTCAGAAAAAGATAGAAAACTCAGTAGTAGTTTAGGCCAGACAGAAGGAAGTGGCTGGAGATACACATAGCAAGTCTCCCCTGGTTCTTTTTTCTCTATACAACAAAAAACATGAACTTTGAAAATCATAAAGTCAAATGATTTTTCTTATATGGATAATTGTTAGTATTGTGTTCAGGAAGCAGGGGAAAAAAAAAACACTTCCGATATATATACCAAAGATCCTTAAAGGTCTAATTGTCCTTGGCATTGAAGGGACACACAGATGAGACCTTAAACAGTCGGAAGCTAATGGTCAATTTTTGTTTACTGAGAACGTTTGGATTCAATGCCTCTACCTTCCCTTCATTCCCAGTGTGTTCAAGAGTAAAGTTAAATGACCTATGACTGATGCCAGCATAAATTCCCAGCATCTGTTCAGTTATTTGGAAGTTTCTATTTACTAGAACATGGGTTTTCTCACCCCAGTTCTCGCCTTCATTCTCAACTACCAACTATTTCTTTAAGTGTTTATCCTCTACCCTGAGAGAAATGCAGCAAACTGGATCAAGTTCATGGAGTTCTCTTCTGATCTCCAGATGGCTGATGTGTGCCAGGTGAAGAACTCTAGTGAATCAATGGTTGATGCTGCTAAATAGCTGTTTAACTTTGTCCCTAAAGCATGGCATTAGGAGATTCAAGTAAAGACTTGTATATAACTTTGTGTTGTTTATTCAGATTTTAAGACATTTCCTCACCTTCAATCATATCTTATTTTTTTGAATACCTATTAAAAATCAAACTAAATAATAAGAGCAACAACTGAACAATTACTAGTTAAGAGTGATTTTAAAAATATAGTGGAATGTTTGTTCTCTATGGCTCATTTATCCTACTACATTAGTTCAGTAGAATCACCCAGTTTGGTTTTAAGAAAAAACTGGACTTGACAGAGTGTTCTTTTCCAAGACAGTAAATTCAAATGTGCTCCATATATAAAGATTATTTTGTGCTTAGTAAACATCACTTTTTCTGATAAAGTACCATAGAGGAAGTCTATAAATACATCCAAAGACCAAATCATATAATAAGTAATAAGGAGGTAAATATAGGACTGGTTAGTATACAAAAGGGAAAATGAACAAGAGAAACAGTAATCTTCTTTAAATATTTGTATGACAATTTCATTCAGTTCAATTCATATACAAATTGTGATTTTTTATGGGACTCAGCTTCCTTTTGTGTAAGCCCACATTTCTAGAAATCAGGGAAATGCAGATTAAAATTACAGTGAGATTTCATCTCACTCCAGTTAGAATGGCAACCAGAAATACAAAAAATAGTAAATTCTCGCAGGAATGTGGGGAGAAGGTACACTTATGCAAGGTTAGTGAGACTGCAGACTAGTACAGCCACTCTGGAAAGCAGTGTGTAAATTCCTCAACAAACTGGGAATGAAAACACCATATGATCTAGCCATCACTCCTTGATATTTAACCAAAAGAACCAAAATCAGCAAACTGGTGATACAGTCATATCAATGTTTATGGAAGCACTATTCATAATAGTTAAGCTATGGAACCAGCCCAGATGCTTGTCAACAGATGAATGGATAAAGAAAATGTGGTCTATACACATATTGGAGCTTTACCTAGCCAAAAAGGATGGAATCATGGCATTTTCCATAAATGAATAGAAATGGAGAACATCATACTAAGTGAAATAAGCCAGACTCAGAAAATCTAGGCTTTAATGTTTTCTCTCATATGTGGAAGCTAAAGCAAAATGAGGAAGAAATAACAGGCAGGGGATCAAATATAAAAAAATTGTAGAGAAGATCAGTGGAATAGAAAGAGTGAGTGAGTGAGGAGAGATGGCAAAAGGTAGGAAATGTATAACAAATTTGAAAAAACACATGCTATGTGCATGTATATATATACCATAACAGATGTGCCTATTGGGGCCTGTTTGAGTCCCACAGAAAGGTGCTCAGGACATGACTGATAAGATCCCAGTCTGGAGCAGCCCTGCTCAGGACCAACCAGGGGAGGTTACCTGCCTGAAGCAGCCCCACCTACCTGATGCCCCACAATACTGCTGGGGCCTGTTTGAGTTACTCCAGAAGGCACTCAGGACACAACCAGTAGGAACCCCGTCCAGAGCAGCCCTGCTCAGGACCAGGGGAGGTTGCCTGCCTGGAGCAGCTCTGCCTATCTGATACCCCATGTTCCTGTTGGGGCCTGTTTTGAGTCCTACTGGAAGGCACTCAGGATTCCACCAGTAGGATCTCTGTCCAGAACAGCCTGGCTCAGGAACAACCAGGGGAGGTTCCCCATCCAGACCAGCCCCACCAACCTGAAGCTCTGTGTGCCTGCTGGGGCCTGTTTGACTCCTGCTGGAAGGTACATAAGACATGAATGGAAGGATACTCATTTGGAGCAGTCCCTGCTCAGGACCAACAGGGGTGGTTCCCCACCTGGAGCAGCACCACCTACCTGACACCCTGCATTCTGGTAGATTCAGATTTGCAATCTTGAGCCTGGAACCAAAAGGTGGATTAGAACAAGGACCCAAGTAGAAACAGCAACTGGAAGAAGGTGATCATCAAAGAGTTGGTGACTGATCTGACCCTTTGACTTACAAGGAAAAACCGCCTGGAAAACTTCCTACCTCCCCCTCAGGAAATCTCAATTCAGAGATCCAGAAGACGCTCTTCAAAAATGAGGAATAAAACAAGAAGAGGTTCACAACAAACCCAATATTCCCCTAAAAAAGATGCCACAGATAGGAGTCGAGATGAAAACCCTGAAAATATTTTCAATGATCTGATTACTAAAAGAAACAATGAGCTAAAAGGAGATATAATGAAGGGAATAATAAGTAAGAAAATTCAAGAAGTAAAAACTCTATTATCAAAGAAATAGACATATTCAAAAAGGAAGTGACAGAGCTAAAATCTGTGGTCAATAACATGAAAGGAACCATGGAAGAACTTAATAATACACTAACTTCTATAGGAAACAGAACCTCAGCTCTTGAAGAAAGAACTTCTGACAATGGGGACATGCTGAGAAAGCTAGAGCACAAGGATGACAAAAAAGAAAAAAGCTCACAGAACAGAAACAGAATTTTAAAAATGTCTGGGATGAAATGAAAAGAAACAATATAAGAGTAATTGGGATACAGGAAGAAATTGAAACACAAACGAATGGGATAAGGAACATTCTCAAAGAAATTGCTAAAGAAAATTTTTCCCATATAAAAATAGAGTCAGATGTGCTCATCCAGGACACCCAATAGGCCTAATCAAATGAGAAGCTCACCAAGACACTTCATATTCAAACATTACAACAGTGAAATGAAGGAAAGAATATTGAAAGTGGCAAACCAATAATAATCACATCTGACTTTTCAGCTCAGACTGGAAGTGAGAAGATCATGGAAGATCTTTCAATGCCTGAATGAACACAACATGCAGCCAAGAATACTACACCCAGCAAAATTCAGCCTGAAACTTGTGGGGGAAATAAGAAATTCTCATGATAAGAACAAACTTGCAGCATCTGTGAACAGAAAGCAAGCATTACAAAGATTCCTCAAAGATAAACTCCAGATAGAAGAACAAGCTAACATTCCTCAAAAACCACAAGTAAATTGAATAAAGGTACATACTATCAATAGACAACTAAGAGAACACAGAACTTACTAATACAACATAACACATGTGAACCACAACCATGTAACAATTCTAAAACTGAATGTGAATGGTCTCAACGCACCAATCAAGCACACAGACTATCAGATAGGATCAAAATTAAAATCCAATGTACGTTGCTTACAGAAAACTCATCTTTTAGCCAGTGACACCCACAGATTAAGGGCAAAATGATGGGGAAAAAATCTACCAGGCAAACAGCCCAAGAAAGCAAGCTGGAGTTGCAATTCTTATATCTGACAAAGTGGATTTCAAACATAAATTAATCAAAAGAGATAAAGAAAGCCACTATACCCCAGTAAAGAGAACGATACAACAGGAAGAAATAACCATAGTAAATATGTACTCTGCAAACACCAATGTCTCCAACTATGTGGAAACATTACTCCAAGATATGAAACCACTTGTGGACCCCAACATAATAATACTGGAGATTTTAACACTCCTCTATCACTAGTAGACAGATCATCAAAGAAAAAAAAAACCAGACAGAATATTCCCCCCAAACTGGCAGTCTACACATTATTCTCAGGAGCACATGAATTTTTCTCCAAAATAGATCATATTCTAGTTCACAAAGGAAATCTCAGCAAATATAAAAAAGAAGATGGAGCTGGAGTGGTGGCTTGGCAGTTGTGGTGATTGCTGGAATGCGTGAGTATGCCTTTTCAGAACCCAGCACCACATACACAACAAAGTGTTGGAGGAACAAAAGTCACATGAAAAACTAAATAAGAATACATTGCTTCTCTCTCTCTCTCATTCTCTCCTTCTTTCTTAAAAAAAAAGTTGATATTATTACATGTATCCTATCAGACCAAAATGCCATGACTCTAATAATTAATAGCAAAAAACATGGCACAAAACACATACATATGTGAAGATTGAATAACACCCTATTAAATGAAGAATGGAGGGCTGGAGCAGTGGCTCAGCGGTTACAGCGCTTGCCTGGCATGCACGAGTACACGAGTTCAAACCCCAGCACCCACATACACAACGAAGTGTCAGAGGAATGAAAGTCACATGAAAAACTAAATAAAGATTGCTTCTCTCTCTCACTGTCCCTTCTTTCTTTAAAAAAAAAAAAAAAAAGAATGGACCCAAGAAGACATGAGAACATTAATTAAGGAATTCTTGTAAGAGAGAGAATGAAGACACAACATATCAAAGCCTCTAGGATAGCGTGAAACCTATCTTAAGGAGAAAATTTATTGCACTGAGTGTCCACATTAAGAATCAGGAGAGATCCCTAACAAATATGCTTATGCTCCAACTCAAATCTCTGCAAAAGAAAGAACAGTCTAATTCCGAAGCCAGCAGAAGACAGGAAATAATTAAGATAAAAAATGAAACTGAGAACAACAACAACAAAAAAAATAAAAAGAAAAAGAATTGATGAGACAAAGACCTGATTTGTAGGAAAAAATAAATAAAATTCACATACCCCTAGCTAATCTAACTAAAAGAAGGAGAGAATCAAAGCAAATCAACAAAATCACCAACAAAAAGGCAATGATAGCCACTGACCCCCTTGAAATCAAACAGATTATCAGAACACATTTTGAAAAACTATACTCCTCTAAATCAGATAATCTGGATGACATGGGCAAAATTTTAGACACAAACAACATCCCCAAATTGACACAGGATGATATTGAAATCCTTAACAGCCAAATATAACAGGCTCCAAAATCCATACAGCAATTAAAAGTCTTCCAAAGAAGAAAACACCAGAACCTGATGGATTCTCTACAGAGTTTTACCACACCTTTGAAAAAGAGCTAACACCTCTCCTTATTAAGCTATTCCAAGAAATTAAAACAGAAGAAATTCTCCCAGACACTTTTTATGAAGTAACCATAACTCTGATACCAAAATCCAACAAAGAAACATTGAAAAAAGAAAACTATACACCAATATCCATCCAAGTTTCATCCAATTTGCATGAATATCAATGCAAAAGTCCTTAATAAGGTTCTTGCAAACCACATTCAAACACACATCAAGAAAATAATTCATCTTAATCAAGTAGGCTTCATTTCAGGTATGCAAGGTTGGTCCAACATACACAAATCAATAAATGTGATTCATTACTTAAACAGAATTAAGGACAAAAACCATATGATCATCTCAATAGATGCAGAAAATGCCTTTAATAAAATCCAGCACACATTTATATTCAAAACTCTAGAGAAAATAGGGATCAAAGGAACTTAACTTTGTAAAGGCCATATATGTCAAACTCTCAGCTAGTATAATACTAAATGGAGAAAGGTTGAAAGCATTTTGACTGAACTCAGGAACAAGACAAGGCTTTCTGCTTTTACTACTTTTATTCAATATAGTGCTTGAGACTCTGGCTAAAGCAATCAGGCAAGAGGCACAAATCAAAAAAATAAGAATAAGAACGAAGGAAGTCAAACTATCCCTTTTTTGATGATGACATGATTCTATATCAGGAAGATCCAAAAAATTCCACCAGAAAACTGCTAGAGCTAATAAACACATTTGGCAAAGTAACAGGCTACAAGATCAACACCCTTAAATCAATGGCTTTCCTATATGCCAACAATAATAGGGAAGAAAAAGAAATTAGGAAATTGGTCACATTCACAATCTCCTCTAAAAGAATAAAATATTTGGGAATTAATCTAACAAGAGAAGTGAAACACCTCTATGATAAAAATTATCAAACACTGAAGACTGAAATTGCAGAAGACCTGCGAAGATGTAAAGATGTTCCATGTTCTTGATTAGACAGAATTAATATAATTTAAATGGTCATTCTGCCAAAAGCACTGTACAGATTCAATGCAATCCCCATCAAGATTCCAATGTCATTCTTTGCAGATGCAGAAAAAGCAATTCTCAAATTCGTATGGAACAAGAAACCAAGAATAGCCAAAGCACTACTAAGCAAGAATAATAAAAGAGGTGCTTTTGCAATACCAGATTTAAAATTATAGTATAGCGCTGTCGTAATAAACAGCATGGTACTGGTATCAAAATAGGAATGAAGACCAATGGAATAGAGTAGAAGACTCTGAGACAAACCCACATATTTTTGAATATCTGATCTTTGACAAAGGTGGTCAAAATATACCACGAAGGAGAGACAGCCTACACATCAATGTTGCTGAACAAATTGGACAGCCACTTGCAGAAAATTGAAATTAGGTCCTTATCTCTCACCTTGCACAAAAAATCAAATCTAAATGGAACAAGAGATTAGGAATTAAATAAGCTACCATAGAATTACTAGAAGAAAAATTAGGACCAACACTCCAGCATGTGGGAGTTGGCAACAACTTCCTCAACAAGACTCCTAAAGTGACAGAATTACAGTCATAAATATATGATTGGGGGCAGGAGCAGTGGCTTGGCAGGTACAGAGCTTGCCCAGCATGCAAAAGTACACGGGTTCAAACCCCAGCACCAACATACACAACTAAGTGTCAAAGCAATAAAAGCCATGTGAAAAACTCAATTAAAAAAAATTATTCTCTCACTCTCTCTCTCTCTCTCTCTCTCGCTGTCCTTCACTCTTTAAAAAAAATCAATGAGTGAGATGTGAGATACCATTAAACTAAAAAGTTACTGTATAGCCAAAGAAATAGTCAAAAGAGTCAAGAGACAATCTACAGAATAGAAGAGAACCATTGCCTGTGATCCCTCTGACAGGGGACTAATATCCAAAATTTTCAAGGAACACAAAAAAACTCAATAACAAAAACACAAACAACCTAATCAATAAGTGGGCCAGAGAGCTAAACAGAATCTTCTCAACAGAGAACACTGAGGAAGCCAATGAATACATCAGAAAGTGTTCTAAATCACTGGCAATCAGGGAAATACAAATCAAAATTACTTTAAG
The DNA here is from genome assembly GCA_004027875.1 of Aplodontia rufa. Classification (NCBI taxonomy): domain Eukaryota; kingdom Metazoa; phylum Chordata; class Mammalia; order Rodentia; family Aplodontiidae; genus Aplodontia; species Aplodontia rufa. The sequence goes on from PVKS010017787.1 coordinate 13,745, forward strand.
ATTTCACCTCACTCCAGTCAGACTGGCAAAGATGAAAAATAGAAATAATAACAAATGCTGGAGGGGAGATAGGAACACTAGCACATTGTTGGTGGAATTGCAGACTGTTCCAGCCCCTCTGGAAAGCAGTGTGGAGACTCTTCAAAAAATAAGGGTTGTATCCACCATATGACCCAGTTCTACCGCTTCAGAGTATTTTCCCAGAGGAGTTAGTATCAGCACATTACAGTGACACAGTAAAATCCATGTTCATAGCAGCTCAATTTATAATAGCTAAATTATGGAACCTACCAAGATGTCCCTCACTGAATGAATGGATCCAAAAGCTTTGGTATATATATACAATGGAGTTCTACTCAGCTATTAGAAACAATGATATTGTGATATTGTATCCACTGAAGGTAAATGGATGGCATTGGAAGAAATCATGCTGAGCAAAGTTAGCCAAACCCAGACAGTCTATTGCTGAATGGTTTCCCCTCATTTGTGGAGGCCGTACCTAAACCCAGGCTTAGGAATAAGGATGACAAACTCATGTATTAGATCCATGGAACAAAAATGCAAAATGGTATTGTTTATGAGATACAGTTGCAAGATACTTCATAAGATATTTGAACAAGCTATGCTGTGTACCTGTACAAAAACGTAAATGTTCAATCCTATAGTCAAATATTTTGAAGAATAACAAGGAATGATAGGAAGGGAGGAGAAGCAGAAATGTTGGAACTGGCATACAGCAAGGTACATTTCGAGCTGTTATAAATGTCACTGTATTCACTATAGCTATATATATATATATGTATATATATATATATACATATATATATATATATATTCTTCATAGGTGTAAGAATTATGTCACTGTATTTGGGGTTTTTAGGAACAATATAGGACCGAGAAGAAAGGCAAGGGATCAGAGTACAGGAGGATGGCGGTAGAGTGGTGTGGGGGGATGCTGAACAAATTGTATTGCTGATTTGTTTGCATCTAGCTAGGAATGTGTGACAATTAATCCCATCATTGTTTGAAACTATAATGCACTAATAAGAAAAATATATTGAAGGAAAGAAAAATATACCACAATGAACTTCACCATTATGTATATCTTTGAAGCATCAATCAAAAGTAAACAAATAAATGAGTGAAAGGAAAACCATTAGAGAAAAGGAAGAAGAATAAGGTGAGGGACAGGGAAGGGTAAGGGGAGGTCACCAGGGACTGAAATGGAGTAGATAAAAATCCAAAAAATTCTGATTTTCTCAAAGTGAACCCAACAATTATGTATTAATATAATGCACTAATAGAAGGAAAAAATAGCATTACCCCACATAGTACAATAAAGGTTGTTTATCATCAGTGTCTGGTATGGTTTAAACATTAGGTGTCTCCAAAGCTCAAGTGTGAGACAGTGAAAAGAAGCTTGGAGATGAAGTGGTGGGGTTAAAAGATTCTTAATCTCATCAGTGAAATGATCCCCTCATAGGGATTAACTGGGTGTTAACTGTAGGCATGTAGGGTGTGGCTGGAAGAGGTGGGTCACTGAGGAAATGCCTTTGGGGAATATTTTGTTCTTGAAGAGCAGAGCTCTCTCACTCTCTGCTTTTTAGTGTCCGTGTCTTGACCTGCTTTCCCCTGCCACATTATTCTGCCATGATGGTCTGCCTCACCTCAAGTGCCTAGGAATGGACCAAGATCGCTGAAAAGATAAGTCCCAAATTAAACTTTTTCTCCTTTAAAACTGATCTTGTCAGATTTTTTTAGTCATAAAGGGGAAAAAAAGCTGACTAAAACCATGTCATTTAGATGAAACTAATGAAAAGATATTATTATTTATTGAAATATATAGGGTTCTAGCAGTAACTCAGCGGTTATGGTGCTTGCCTGGCATACACAATGACAGGAGCTCATTCCTCAGCACCACATACGCAATGAAGTGTCAGAGCAACAAAGGCCATGCGAAAAACTAAATAAAAATGGATTCTCTTTCTCTCTCTTTTACTGTCCCTCTCTCTTAAAAATATATGTATGTATATATAAAGAAGGTAAGACAAATCATTACGGATCAATTCAGGTTGCACTACTTAATTAAATACTAAAAATGTTCCTGTATTTGAAATATTCAAATAATTCAAAACAGTAATTCAAAATTATTTAAGCCATAATCAGGTAGATTTTAATTCACCCTATCAATCCTGATGAATTTTCTACTCCTTCCCAAAACTTCTTCAATAACTTCATGCTTCCTAAGTTCAAAATAATATTTGACTCCACAACTATATATAGAATTCCAGTTTGCATTTTATTTCATTTAGGAAAAGTTCCAAGCAATCATTATAATCCTTGATCTATTCAGTGGTAGACTCAAAGAAATGTCAACCCACTCTTGTTCATATTTCTTCTTAGTTTCTTCTTAGGTTAAGACCTTTTAATATCAGCCAGTATAACAAATTCAATCTTGTTCTGTACATTTCCTTTTCGATAGTTTCCATATTCTGGGACCCTTTCTGTATTCTGGTCCATAAGAAGGATCAAGGAGTCCTTTCAGACCACTAGAATATGCATCCAGTCAACCTAATCCTCAACTGCTTTGAACTCACTGCATTGCCTTTTAAATTCCTATTGTTTCTTTTCTGAATGACTTTAATAACCCCCTTTATATCACTGTAATAATATCTGAAGCTTAACTTTTTATCATTTCGGCTATAAGCTTTTAAAAATATGGTATCTAAAGATGACTTTTAAGTCTTTCTCTTATAGAACATTTAGTGATATTTATTTTGAACTTGGGACTGGTCTCTAAAATACAGGTCATAGAAAAAAATCTGTTACCTCTATATTTGAAAATAAATTTATTCAAGTCAATTACAAGTAAACATAAATGCTAAGTAATAATTATGCAAATAAATTTCATCTTATTTTATTGAGTATTTTCTTTTGATGTGTATCCTCAAATACCAAATATTTATGATTATAAAAAACTTCAGATGGAGAAATATTTTAAGCTAGAAAATATCAAAAATGGCAATATTTCATTTGTCCACTTTTATAGCTTTAGTGTAAAATAAACTGACAAAATCATGGTTAAAAATCAGTGTTCAAACTCTTTACCTCATTTAAGGTTTGCAGAACCATTTTTATACATGTTTTACATTTATGTCTTTAAATACCTTTAAAGGTTTGTAATAGAGGCTGAAGCAGTGGCTCAGCAGTTACAGCACTTGCCTGGCATGCACAAGGACACAGGTTCAACCCCAGCACCACATACACCATGTAGTGTCAAAACAATGAAAACCACATGAAAAATTAAACAAAGTTGATTATTTGTCTTTCTCTGTCACTGTTCCTCTGTCTTTAGGGAAAAAGAAAGTTTCAAATGACAATGATTTTAATAAGCTAATTATTTTGTTTTGCTATAGATATGGTTTTACCAATAGGAAAATGTTACAAGTTTTAAATAAAACTTTTCTTTAACAAGGAAAGCAAAGTCAAGAAGGATTCATTATCTTTTCTTTACACTAAACATTTCTAATAGAGAAAAGAAAGAAAATAAGAAATGCCTTCAGGCATGTTGATAGTATTTTATTTACATATCCCTTAGTAGTACTTAAATGTTTATAAAGTAACTGAATAAGTGAATGAAACTGTCAGAAGTGCTTTACTGGTGAAAAATTATTCTGGGTTAACTGCCTCTATCTCCTCAACACACACTAAATATTGTTGGAAATTCTATATTCTCCTGAGGCTACTTGTGCTAAACCCTAATTAGATTGTACCTCTTGAGATTTACTTTAATATGGAACTGATGATCATTTGATGGCCAAGGTTAATATGTTCTAAGATCAACTCTTTAAAATAGCTTTTTGTCAAATATACAGTTTTAGTACATTCTCTCAATTACAGACTTTGCAGCCCATAATCTTCGATCTATAAACAGAGATCTGGCATAGTACTCTCCCTCCTGAACCAATGAGTACATCTAAACACAAAGAAATTTTTTGATAAATGTAATCTGTGTAATCAGATTTTGTGAAAAGAGTTATAGATCTCAGGTTAATGGCCTGCACTTGAAATTGATGCTGGTATCATTTTATTTAGTCTCACATGCTTGGGAATTCGCTTGAATATTTGCAAATATTAAAAGTGGATAATTCAAGAGAGATGAGCTTTAGAAATTTTTTATAAAATCCACCTGTAAGACTATCATTTTCATTTAAGAAATGGTAAAAATACCCATGCTTATACTTGTATAATTTAAACAATGAAAATTAATGATATTTGAGTTTTAAAATTCTGAGTAATTACCAATTCTATAAAAATCTTACAATGATATAAAAAATGATATCAAATTCTCTTTTCTAATATGCAGCACAGTAAAAAAATACCCTAACAGTATATTCAGATTTTGTAAAAATAAGGTAAATGGATGGAACTGGAGGAAATAATACTAAGCAAAATTAGCCAAACTCAGAAACTCAAGGGATAAATGTTTCCCCTCATTTATAGAGGCTGGAACAAAACCCAGGCTTGGGTGAAAGGTAATAAAGCTGTTGTACTAGACCCTTCAAATGTGTAGCAACATATAAACTAGGGGAGCAAGAGATATTTGTGTGGGGGGAGGAAGGGAGAAGAGGAGAGGGAAAGATGATGGGGAGGGATCTAGGGAGATAATCAATAATGTGGCATACTCTTTACCTATAAACCTAGAGAAGCCAAATAATACTTATACAATCATTTAATGCTAGAAAATTCATAATCTTGTGTGTGCATGTGTGTATATATGTATAGAGAGAGAGAGGGAGAGAGACATTTATAGCTGTTGGGGGGAAACAGAAGAATGAAGAGACTAGGTGGGTGGGTGATAGGGGTGACTCGATTAGAATCAAGTGAATATCATATTGTTCATTACCTTATATGCATCTATGATTGTATAACCACTCAACCCCTTAATAATAAAAAAAAGGAACTGAACACAAATCATTAGGATTCCTTTCAGTGTGTGGTTTAAGATAAAATTAGTGCCTCTAAATCTATGATGAGTACAAATTCAGGAAACCCATTCACCAGAATGAAACTTTTTTATGTGTTCTCAAGTTTTGGGGCTGGTAGATTCAATTAAATATTGAAAATACTTAAAATTTTTTAAAGTATAAAAAAATTTATAAATTATATATTACATATTATAATATTTTAAAGGTATCAAAATCATTGACATCTGGCCACAAATAAAATGAAAAGTTATTGCTTGTCCTTAATGTATTTCAGTCAGATAAAAATAACTTACATGTTTTAGTCAGAATTCTCCAAAGTAACAGAACTAATAGGATGTATGTAATTAGTCATAAGAGGGGACTTTATTAGATTGGCTCATATCATTAGAGGCTAGATAGTCCCACGGTGGCTATCCTGGGGCTGGAAAGCCTGGGAAATGAGTAGCTGCTTAACCCAAGAATCTGGAAGCCTCAGAAAACAAGGGACTAATGCAGCCTCAGGATGAGTCTGAAGAACGGAAACTTCCCTGGAAAGTCACTAGTACAAGTCTAAATTCAATGGCTGAAGACTGAAGCTTCAGCCTGGTAACCAGAGACAGCATCAGCAGCAAAAATAAATAAACAAATAAACAAACCCACTCAAGAAGGTTTGAGTGCGTGCATATGTGCATGAGAATCCCATTCTGTTCTTTCTTTGCATCCAGGCTCCTAGCATATTGGAGGGCACATTCACATTCAGGGCATTCTCCCTGCTTCGTTTTGCTGACACACACATGCCAGTCATCTCCAGAAACACCATCACAGACACACCTAGAAATGTAATTATTTCATCATTTTCTAGGTATCACTTGATCTAATCAAATTTAAAACCAAAACTAATTATCAATTTACAGTGAAGTATTATAGAGATATATGAAATCACTCTTGCCAAAAGTAAGATACTTGAAGTAAGAAATACCAGAGAGTTCAGGTAGCTTTATAAACAGAGATTCCTTCCTGAAATGTTATACAAATGCCATTAATAGTTTATTTGAACCAAACCAATTTATATATTTTTGTTAGATTCTACCTGCATCTATGACTTGAGCTTATGCATTTGGTAATTCATCCAGAAAATATTTAGTAAATTTTTTTACATGCAGATAAAAATAAAAACTTGTGATTCACAGTCTTTTCTGCATGCATTTTAGTTGTGCGATCTTCTGCTAAGGCCAGTGACTGTTTTTAATTTTGCATAGAAAGATTACAACTAGTCTTTCACGCCCATAGGATTTCTAACCCAAAGAACTGTCCATCTGTTCCTAAAGTATGTATCTCTGCTTTACTTTCTTATATTCGGAATTAAATTATTATCTCTAGAAATGTTATCTCAAAACAGAACCATTTATACATACAGAGTCCCATAATAAATTTCAAAGAAAGGAATGCAAATAATTCAGAGTAATTTCAAAAGCAATATACATTGATGGAACTTCAACAGAATATTATTCAACATCCATGTTATATATAGAATATTATATATTATATATATATGTGCATGTGTGTGTGTGTGTGTATAAAATATTACTTTGTTAGAGAGCTTACAACCAGAATCCTTATCATCTCTAATGTCTTTGCCAAATTTTTTTCATAAGAATCACTGGGTAATTTTTATAAGGATAAGAGACCAGCAGTACACATGCCAGTGTCTCTCCTGATAGATACAGACACCTGGAAGAAAAAATGAACCCTCTGCAGCCAAATTAGCATCATTTAAGTTTAAGGTAAGAGCCCAGCCCAGTATCTGTCAATATATAGGATCATTTGGTACAAAGATTAACAAAGGCCATCAGCTTGGGAAGAGGGAAGAGGCAGTACCATTCCAAGAGAATATGAGATTGCATAGGCTAAGTACTTATTAACTTATTGAAGAGAGAGAGAAAGAGAGAATCAGTTTTATTTAGTTTTTCATGTGCCTGTTGTTGCTCTGACATTTCTTTGTGTACGTGGTGCTGGGGCTTGAACCTGCATCCTCATGCATGCCAGGCAAGCTCCACAACCACAGAGCCATCACTCCAGCCCCTAAGTACGCATTTAAACAAGTTGACTATTAAACTTTTTACCATTCCATTCATACATCTTTAGGATATTTTCACTTTACACAAATATTTAGATATGTCACTGTGTTGGTCAATTTTGCATTGCTGTGACTAACATATCTGACATCCACACAGAGGAAGAAAAGTTTATTGGGGCTCATGGTTTCAGAGGGTCAGTCCTTGGTCACTCCATTTTATAACACTTGGCTAGAGGTGAGGTAGCACATCGGGGCAGAAGGGCATGGTAGAGGAGAGTTGTTGTGCTCATGGCATGGCAGCCAGGAAGCAAAGAAAGAAAGAAAGACCTGCTCCCTTCAACCACAACTACAGTCACCACCCAGTTAGTCCTTTCAAAGGATGATTCATTCAAATTAATGCATTGATTAGGTTACAACTGACATAAACCAGTTATTTCAGCTCCTGCATTAACACCCAAGCATTGGTGGATACCATATATTCAAACCATAAGGCTTTTATTTTCTCTTATTTAATGTTAATTGGAAGACAGAAATACTTTAGTACTATACCAGCTAAAACAATGACTTCCAGTAACTAATCCAGGGATGATGTGAAAAATTCACATGATTTGTAAAGAAGAAAAAAAATGAAGAAATTATTGTCAAATGCAACTTAGGTTTCACAGAGTCTGATAGGAAATATTAATAAATTTATCCAGAAACATGAAAAAATACAATACTAAACTTAAAAAAAAGGATTATGTATTTATAGCAAAATGCTTAAGATCTATGTTCTTTATGATGATTATATTAGTTCAATAAGATAAATAACATTGAAAGTTAATTTAAGCACAGGAAAATATAATTCACAAACATGAGTTTTAAAAATTTTTCTATCATTTATCAATACTTTTTCACTGCCAAGGATAAAGGATCAATCTGTTGCTCACTTCAGTTCCCATGTCCATTGAAATTAGGCACAAAATGACTTGTGAAGGTTTTAGAACAACTGATGAGGAAACAAAGTGGAAATGCAAACTCTCTTAAACATTATTTACATTTTGCTTTTGCCTCATACCGTGTATTTATTAAATCAGAATTATTGAATTTAGTTCTGTGTTAATTCTCCCAAAACTGCATTGTCTTTATATTTCTTAGCTTCATTTTTCTCTTAGCTTCCATAATAACAATGTAGATTTGGTTTTATACTCATGTTGTAAAAATGAAATAAAATTATTGGAGTGACATTTTAAGCACTACATAAAACCAAATTTTTTAGGCTATTTTACTTTCAATACTAACTGAGCCAATTAAGCTCTTGACCATATTTGATTTCATATTATCTATAGATTTTTCTTCATCCTCAGAGAAAGCAAGTAAATAGATATCATATTCTATGCATTTTGCATAATTATTACATATGTTTATTATTTGTTATCTGTGAAATCTGCATCTTCTGCATATAATCTTCTTACGCCATGTTTTTAAGCTTTCTCTGATAGGAATTTATTAAGAGAAAAGATGAAGATTTGTCAAATCTTTTTAAAAATCTGATCATCAGAAATTAAAGCCACATAAAATGTTTACTTATTAGTGCTCATCATGAGAATAGGCGTTATTCCATTTACTAGCAATATCAAGTTGGTAATGACTCTGCCTATAAGAGTCTTTAAATGTATGGAGAGAAAGCAGACAAGTGAAAATGAAATGCAGGAAGGAGAAGAATGTCAATAGAAATCATACGTAAAAGAAGGAGTGATGAGACTATGCAGGGAGGACCGTCAGAGACAAGATGAGAAGATGCTTAAAGAGAATCTTGCTAGCAACTTCATATGGATGATCAAATGATGATGGCTTCTATTTTGCTACAATATTTTAAAATTTGATTTAACAATTACATTTAATTTACATATTCAGGGGTATGATTTTCTTCTGCAAACATCAGCTGTCTTTAAGAGAGAAAGGTCTGTCAGTGGTAGTCTGTACTCAGAAAACAAGTGTCATCCATGGATGTGTGAGATCTAATGGACAGCTTGATAAATGATCCAGTTTGATCAATAGCACCATTTAGAGAATATAAATGTCATTTAAAAAAATTTTAATACAAGAACTAGCTGCACTAGCCATAGTCATGGAGAGTTCAAAGATCGGTCAGCATTAAATACTAGCAGAATAATAAAATGAGTGATAAAATTTCTAAATAAAATTTCTTCTAAAAGTGAACTCAGGGAAATGCTTTGTAAGTTGCAAAACATTCTTTAAAATATTATTTTTCTGAAATATTTGGAAGGATACATTTAAAAAATACTGAAATCTAAGCTCTGATTTATCAATGATTAATAAACTGATCAAAACTTCTATTACCCTTTCTGCACTGAATGATTGAAAATTGCTTTATAAGTTGTCAAGTAAAGGTGTCACAGTGGGTGCCTGCAATGCCCTACTCTTTTTAAGAGTTATACTTTTTAAAAAATAAAATGTCTGGAGCATAGCCTCCAAACTGATGTGAGAAAAGATAAAGCATCTTTATTTGACAATTACATGTAAAATGCAGCAGCAGATTATAAGCAGGAAAAGTTATTAAATCAGCAATAGATATAACAACATGGAGTATATGAAAAAGGAAACTCAAAAAACATAAAGTACATAATGGACAACTGCAAGGCATCCTTATTCCTCAGTCTTATTTAGTAACTATATCAATGGAAAGACAAAATCATCAACAAAATGTTTTATATACTACTTTTAGGGGGGTATTTAGACACTCAGTTTACTTTAGTCAGATTTCAATTATAATAGTAAGATATCCAAAATGTTTTAAATATGAAGGAGAAATTATATTTTTGTGATAAATTAATTTCCATATATGATCATAATTCACAATTTCAGTAAAAAATTCTGCATAATGTTTTAATTTAAATTTTGTTGGTAAGTTATACTTTAGCAAGCTATGATTTGGAAATTTCTGATGTATAAAAGAATTTTTCAAAACTAATGATCAAGACAAATACAGATTTTTCTGTCATGTCAAACCATTTTCATACATACGAAAATGAGAGTTTAAGAGAGCATAAAACTATTTTTTAAAATGGTTCAATTAGTTAAGATACAGAACCCAATGACTAAGCACCTCAAAAGTCAATACAGTATGTCCATAATGAGATTTCTAGGCATAGAATATATTGCATTTTCAGAAAAGATTACTGTATCATACTTCAACCAATAATTTAGTAGTATGGTTATTTGCAATCCTTTTCTTTTTCTTTTGTTTTTTTTCATTTCTTATACTAGAGATTAACCAGAATCTCACAAATGCTAGACAAGTGTTCTACCATTGAGCTGCATCCTATGCCCTAAATTGTTTTTTATTACCTTTAATTATTCTATACATTAATGTGTCCTCTGAAAGTAACGCATACTAGTACCAATAGCAATCAGCATAAAGCTTTTTAACAAATATTTTAAAAGAACAGAAGCAATTAGACTCCCTAAAATTTTCTATTCTTTACAATCAAAATATTCTTCCTTAACTGAAAAATATTTAAATGTTATTTGTATTTTGCTGTAGTATTGCATTATATAGTCATTAATTTTATTCAAATAAAATCACTGTGCCATCATTTTGAATAACACCTTTTTGCCCTAGTCAAATATTTTTTCACTGTATTTTTGAAACTCATTATAGTTCAATTTTTAAAAGAAAGTGAAAAATGAGTATTTTTGAAGTTTTGAGAGCATGCCAAGCACATAAAATTCTCGCAATTTATTTATTCCCCCCACAAACATTTCTGTATGACATAGCAACCATGATTTCAGTTTCTTTTTCTGAGAAATAATTTCTTTATGACATAGTACTATATTGCTTGTATATCATGTAAGTAACTTCCTTCCCTTTAGCCATATTTTAGTATATATTCATAGTAGCAACCCAGTTGACTCTAGATATTTATCCAACTGATTTAAAATCATATGTCCACATAAAACCTCCTGATAGATGGATAAAGTAGCTTTGTTCATAACTGACAAAAACCGAAGTGAATCAAAACACTGTTCAATACATGAAAAGATGTCAATTGAAATATATCTAACTCATGGAAAAGTATTTAGCATTAACAAGGAATGAATTATCAAGCCAAAAAAAGATGTGGATAAATCTCAAGTGAATATATTTAAATGCAAAAAAAAACATTCTGAAAGTCCACATAGAATGCAATTTCAATTATATGACATTCTGTAAAAAGCAAAACTAGACACAATATCATTTTCACAACATAATACTTTTTAGAGATATTGTGGGAAGGGGAAGGGAGGGATAAGGGTGGGTAATTGGGGGGGCACTCCTGGGGGTAATTCTAATATACAGAATATATACACATTTTATATTATTTTGTTAAAAACTTGTATGGTTGTTCTATAATAAATCTCTCAATAAAAAAAAACTAGACACAATAAGCAGATTAGCAATTGCCTAGGGTTCAGGAGGGAAGTATGGGTTGAAAAGGTGGAGCACAAGGGATTTTTTCTAGGTAATACCGTGATAGTGCATAGATGAAAATAAAAAATTTAACTATAATATGCAAATTTTAAGAAATCATTTCCAACACCATATAATCCTAGGATTTAATATAGACTGTGACAAAAATATCTTCCTCTGTTGCAAATGTAAAAAAAAAAAATCACTGAATGGAACTGAAGGAAAAGCATACCTACGTAATTTTGAGAATTATTGGAAACTGTAAGATTGTAACTAAAGGAACTAAGCACGAGAAATTTATTCTGCTTGATGAAGTTGTTTTCCATGGTGGTACTAGTTAGAAACTCTGACACTCTTATACACATACACCAGAAATTAACAGGTAAATTGATGGCTGGTGGTAGGAGCCCAGTTTCTTAGTATTTGAGTAGGCTGTTACTCAAAAGAAAGGGGAGGAGTCTGGCATGGTCTATGCAATCACAGATTTGAGCTGGGTATGTCAGTACACAATTATGATAAGATTAATATAAACACAACTAAAAGCATAGATAAATATAAATATATAAAGGTATGTATTTACTCAAGCAAATGTGTCCTTGCCCTGTAAACTGAGAGGGTCTGGAAGTAAAGTCACTCAATAGTAAAGAACACACTGAGTACCAAGATCCTTGTTTATAATCTATTCTCCAATAAAAAGGAAGAAAATACTTAGAGAAGTGTCTGTCTCTAATCCTAGTGCATGAGCCATGCAAGAGTAGGCCAGAAGAACATTTATAAGAGAGTATTAAAAATCAAAATACAGTGATATAGTTATATTAGAAAGACAAATGAGCCAACTGAGCTACTAATGGTCAAAACTGGAACATTTGAATCAAAATAACTAAAGCATGTAGGATTATATCCCAAAATATGAGATAAAATGTATGAGTCCAAAAGAATAGGAAAAGAAGGGAGAGGAAGGTAGACAGGCAGGCAGAAGAAAGAGAAAGAGAGAGAAAGAGAATGAGGGAAGGAAAATAGGAAGGGAAGGTGGGAGGGAAATAGAGGGAGAGTGAGAGAACAAAAAGCCAAATTTCTTATAAAACAGAATTTTAACTAATCTATACAGAGACTCCACTCTGAAAGAGAGGAGCATGACTCTTCACTATTAAATGTGGACTGTGTATATTGGCTTTCCTCCAAACCATACAGTAGGGAAAAAATAGTAACCTTATTGTAAAGAAACTTAATAAACACCACTTAGCCAAGTATTGAAGATTAGCACCACAGGTGGTTTCACACCAGGTGGTTAACATATACCCTTGATAAAACTGGAGGACTGCACATTACCTATATCAGTCTATTTTCTGTCACAGTGACCAAAATACCTTATTAGAGCAACTTAGAAGAGAAAAAGGAGGTCTTGGTGCAAGGTTTCAGAGGTTTAGTTGGTCACGGTTGGCTGAGTTCATTATTCCAGGCCCAAAGTGAGGCAGAACATTATGACCAAAGTAAATGACAGAGAAGTGCTGCTCACTTCACAGAGGCCAGGAAGCAATCAGAGAAAGGTGAAGAGCTACATGGAAGATGAACCTTGCAGGTTACACCTCTAATGACCCTCTCCTCCAGACATACCCTATTTATAGTTACCAACCAGCTAGTCCATTTAAACCAGGATGCACGGACTACGCCATAGCTTACACAATCCAATCACTTCACTTCCTAACATTCCTGCATTAACACGGGAGCTTTCTGGGACACCTTATACCCAAGCCATAATATTATTTCTGTTATCTCTGATCCCAAAATGTATAACTCAGCTCTAATTATGAAAAAAGATAAATCTCAATTCACAAATGTTCTATAAAATAACTAAGCAGCGTTCCTATACATACTCTAGGTTATCAATAACAAGAGAAGCCTGTATAACTGTTCCAGCCAAGAGAAATGGAAGAGATTTATGAATTAACAAACTGTGTTCTCCAGGAGGATATCCCAGAACAGTAGCACAACATTAGATACAAACAAAAGAAACCTGGAAAAATATGAACCTTAATTACTAATAGTGTATCAGTATTGGTTCACAAATTACAGCATATTTTTAAAATGGTGTTAGAATTAATAAGGAAAATTGGTGTGATGTATATAGTTCTTTCTGTACCATCTCTACTATTTTTATAAATATGAAACTATTTAAAATTTTAAAAAGTAGAGACACAAATGTATACCCAATGATCATATGATTCACATTGTCATCCCTGTGTCACTTGAACTTTTGCAGTAACCTAAAACATTGTCATATGTATCAACTGATGATGGTAATTTGACAGCAACTGAAATTATGCACTTTCAAGGTTGTCTTATTTAAGGATCTCTGTTCATAAATTAGAGACTTATCCACTATAATTCAACTCTTTCTTTCTTTCTTTCTCTCTCTCTCTCTCTATATATATATATATATATATATATAAAATCTCTTGGATTTTTCTAACCCCTGCTCCTTCAATGTTGAGCAAACAACTCTTTCAAGATAGAATTGTTTTGGTACAAATTGATAAATTTTTGCAAATTACTCACCACATATTTTTAATTAGAAGGGATTATGAGATTTTTGAATGAATCCCCAATAACTGATGCAGATGGAAAATATCTAATTATGTCCTTGGCTCATCCAATACTCTTGCATTATATTTAGATTTCCTGAAGGGATAACATATTTCAAATCAATTTTATCATGTAATAAATATTGATAATTCAACAAAATGACCAATGTGCTAATGCAGTAAACATATGACAACTGTAACAACAATTTACCTTGAAATACTCAGACTAATATAGTTAAGACTCTTGTAAGGACAGTATTTTGAGATCACCTCAAAGTCAATATCATATTTTCAATCTAGGTAACTATAGCCAGAATACATCATTTTCAAAGAGACCAAGAAAATGTCTAACATCAGACATTATTTCAAATATAAATTCCTTTAAAAATATACTCCTTTAAAAAATATCACTTCAGGAAGAAGAAGATGGAGACCCATGGCAGAGCTGAATGAAAAATCTCTCTGTGACTGCGAGACATCCACGGTGGGAGAAGTGCCCTACTGTGAGGTGGGTAGACAGCATAATTTCTTCCAAAATTCATTACTGTCCAAGAAAGTTTAGTGACACAGAGCTGTGGACAAGCTGAAATACAGGAAATCCCAAATCATAAGTTTTCAGCAACAATTACCCTGCCAAAGGTAGGCTGGGAATTTTCCCCGGAGGAGAGGAAGCTTCACACACTTAAATAAACTCAGACACAGGGGTGAGCACTCAGCAGAGCCTGGGCATAGGCCTCTGGTGCCCAGGGCTGCAGCAGTGGCAGTCAAAGAGGGACTGCTTTAATACACACTAATTAGAATTCCCTGAATCTGATCATGCAAAGAAGCAGGGAGGTACTGCCATTTTGAAACCTTCCTGAGGGTGTTACCGGAAACCACTTTGGGAACAGTGAACCCAAAACCACCAGATACAGAGCAGAATAGGAAGTGCAGTCTGGAGGAGGAGTTCCATGCCCCCAGTGTTTTCACAGTCTGCCCTAGGTGCTGTGTGGGCCTAGGGGACCCTTCCTACTGGTCCTGGGACTGGCTTTTAGAGGCTTTCCACCCACCCCATTACTGGCCCAATCTATGAATGGAGTCCATGACCAGGAAGTATTCTGCTAAATAGGGCCTAAAAATTAAGGGGAGGTTCGGCCTACAAGTCCAATAGCTATCACCTGAAACTTTCATGCAGGGCAGAGGTTAGTGTCAGCCTCCAGGGACCAATGAACAGAAGGTGTATCCTGGATTCAATGCTTTCCTCTTATTTCAGACCCAGAATTCTGTAAATAGAAGCAGTCCCATAGGTCCTGGGTTCTCCAAGTGAGTCTGGGTTTCCTTCCCGTCTGGTGGTCGCATTTGAGACCTCCACAAACAGTGCTCTAGCAGGGCTGATGTCTCCTTCACACCCACCTCCACTTGTTGGTGTTGTGACTGCCCCACACATCATCTCTTGGGGCAAGTGCGGACCTCAAGACATCCAAGAGTGGGGTGGTAATGATACCAGAAGAGCTCAGTTCAGGCTGGACACTCTCCTTGGAACAGCAAGAGTTCCTTACAGTTGAACAAAAATCTACAAGACTCCCAGTGGCTCCTAGGTCCTTGCCTGAAATAGGACAGGAGATTGGGCAGGCAGACTCTAAACTCCCAACAGTGCAATTCAGGTGGCCCCTCAGTCTGTTCTCACAGGAAGCAGGGAAGGTGATTTTTTGCAAGCACTCTACAGGAGAAAATTACTGGGAGGCCTCCTGGGAATCTCACTGTCAGCTGAGATCACCAAAATTCATTCCTTCCATCAAACTCAATTGGGAAGTGACTCTAACTAGAAGTAAGTTATGAACACATATGCCCACAGTACATTTTGACCTCAACAGTAATAATTCAGAAACTTCCCAACTTCTTTTTTAGCTGTTGTTGTTTTTGTTTTGTTTTGTTGTTTCTTATTTGTTGCAGCTTTGTTCTTGGAATTGGTGATCCTTAGTGTATGTATTTTTGTTTGTTTGTTTGTGTGGTTGATTGATTATTACTGTTGCAATGATTTGCTGTATTTCTCTTCTGTGTCCATATTGCTAGGGTTAAACCTGTGGCAGTATGCAATATTGCAGACTACTACTTAGGCTGAAAAGAACCCTAGTATCAGCCACCCTGTTCTTCCCTTTACTCTGTCAGTTATTAAAGTGTATTCTGATCTCTCTCATTCACCTTCAAAGTCATTATTCCTCTTTCATCCCATCTCTATCTTTTCCTTATTTTTAGCAGAATAGCCTACATCATCTCTAGTACCTTGAAGTTCTATATACTAAATGACAAGTTCCACAGTACTTTCCTACCTCATTCTGTTTGCTTTCTAGACTTTTTTTTTTCTTCACGTACAGAGGTCCTGGTAGGCTAAAGTGAGTGCCATACTTGAAAATGAGTGGTTGCTTGCTAATCAAGTATAGTGTGAGAGCTCGCATGGAAGAAAACTGCTAATCCAATTGCTCCTATAGATGCGAATCAATACTGTAACAGCTACATTTGATTTTGTCTGTTGTATGCATTCGCTGCACTTATTGACTTCTACCTCCTATTCCCTGGAAAACCTAAAGGTCCACAATAATTCACCAACTGGAGGGAGTCCCACCCATTGAACTGTGCTAACCACATTGTACCCCAGCCCAACTAAGCAGAGATAAAAAGCTCTGATGCCATCAAAAAAGCCCCAAAGAAAATTATTCAGTGTCAGACTGGAACCCACACTCCCTGTAACTGAAAATGAGGAAAAAGGGAAACAATCCTCCACCTCAACCACACAGCTTCCCATCCAAGTTATCAATGGTTGGGGTCATAGCTGAAAACCTAGAAAAATGTATCAACAATAGGATTAGTAATTCAGCCAAGAATTAAAAGAAGATTTAAGGAAAGAGATAAGACAGCAATTTCAGGAGATGAAAGACCACATATATAAAGAGCTAGACATTCTGAAAAGAGATGTGGCAGAGCTCTTATAATTGAATGATACTACCAACCAAATCTAAAGCTCAATGGAAGATATTAATACCAGAGTAAACTCTGTAGAAAATAGAACCTCAGCTCTCGAAGAATGAATATCAGACAATGAAGACAGGCTGAGCATTGATGAGTTCAAGGAGGATAGATAAGAAAAGAAGCTTATTGAGCATGATCAGAACTTCCAAGTAGTATTTGATGAGATGAGAAGAAATAACTTGAAGAAAACACTGAACAACAAACAAGGAGCATTAAGAACATTCTAAGTGAAATTGCCAAGAAGAATTTTCCCTATGTCAGATTTGATCCAGAAAATCAAATTCAAGATGCCTATAGGATACCGAATAGACCTAACCAAATGAGAAAGTCACCAAGACACATCATCTTTAAAATGAATAACAGAAATGAAGGAGAAAATCTTAAAAGCGGCTAGGGAAAACACCAAATCACATTCAGAGGCAGAAAAATTTTGATTACTATGGATTTCTCAGATCAGACAATATAGGCCAGGAGAACATGGATGATATTTTTCAAATTTTGAATGAAAACATTTTTCAATTAAAGATAATATATCCTGCAAAATTCAGCTTTAAATGTGATGGGGAAATTAAATACCTCAATGATAAATTCAAACTAGCAAGGTACATGAACACAAAGCCTATGCTACAGAAAATTCTCAAGGACATACTTCATTCAGCAGTACATACAACCAACTTCCAAAATCCTTAAACAGAAGAAAGTCAATAATTACAAAACAGACTATGGCACAACACAGCAATAATCATGTCAGGAATCCAGATTCCACAAATCAATTCCAACTCTGAACATGAATGGAGTCAATGCCCCAATCAAAAGACACAGATTGGCTTACTGGATCAAAAAACAAAATCCAACATTATGCTGCCAACAGGAGACACACTTCACAATCAAAAATAGACACAGACTGAAGGTGAAAGGTTAGCAAAATGTCTAACACACTTGTAGCCAGAAAAAGCAAGCTGGTGTTTTGATCCTTATATCCAATAAAGTTAATTTTGATTAAAACCTAATCAGAAAGGAAAAAGAAGGTCACTATATCATAGTAGAAGGAACAATTCATCAAGAAGACATAATGATAGTTAACATTTATACCCCCATTACAACCCTCCCCATTATATGGAAAAATACTCAAGGATGTTAAACTCCTCATAGATCTCAACACTGCGTGACTTTAATACACCGTTCCCAACAATAGACAAATCATTAAAGTAAAAAAATCATCAAAAATACCTCTTTCACAAACAACTCTGTAAATCAACTGGACTTAACAGACATTTACAAAATATTCCATCCAAATTGACTTGAGTTTACCTTCTTTGCAGAAGCTCATGGATCCTTCTCCAAAATAGACCTTAATGCATATAAAAAATTTGATACAGTTCCATGTGTCTTGTCAGACCTCAGTAGTATAATATTAGAAATTAACAGCAAGAAAAACAACAGAAACTACTCAAATACTTGGAAATTGAATAATACCCTCTTAAATGAAGAATGGATAAAAGAGTTAATGAAACCAGAAATCAAGAAATTCTTGGAAATGAATGAGAATGATAAAACAACATATTGAAATCACTGGGATAGTATGAAAGCATTCTTAAGAGGTAAATGTATAGCACTGAGTTCCTTCATCAAAAATCAGGAAAGGGCCCAAATAAATAGATTGATGTTCCAACTCAAATCCCTGCAAAAAGAGGAATAATCCAATCCCAAATTATTAGAAGACAGGAAATAACAAAAATCACAGCTGAAATCAATGAAATTAATAACAACAACAAAAAATGAAAATTATCAACAAAATACAGAGTTAATTCTTTGAAAAAATAAGATCAACAAACCCCTTTCCAACCTCACCAAAAGACAGATTGAAGTGAACAAAGTCAACAAAATCAAGATGAAAATAGAAATATCACCACTGACTCAACCAAAATCCATAAGATTATCAGAACTTACTTTGAAAATTATACTCTGCCAAGTTTGATAATCTGGAAGAAATGAACAAATATCTGGCCACATACAACATTCCCAAATTAACACAGGAGGACACTGAAATCCTAAACCAACCTATCTCAGGTAGCAAACTCAAAACAGAAAACAATGGCCTTGCAAAAAAGAAAAGCTCAGGACCTTATAACCCAGCTATTCCACTCCTGGGTATTTTCCCAAAAGAGCTAGAATTGAGATACAGCTTTATCAATATTTATAGCATCTCTTTAGAATCAATCCAAATGCCTCTCACTGGACGAGTGGATTAAAAAATAGTGGTACATATAGGCAGTGGAATTCTACTCTGCTATTAGAGAGAACAATATCATGGCATTTGAAGCCAAATGGATGGAGATAGAAAAAGTTATGGTGACTGAAATAGCCCAAACTCCGAGAATCAAGGGCCAAATGTTTTCTCTTGTATGTGGAAGCTAGAATACAATCTGAAACAAACTGAAAGTTAGCTAAGCTAATAATAACCTCAACATGGATGAATTTTTACAAGAAAAGGGGGAACCTTGCCTATGACACTGGGGGATGGGGGAAAAGGGGCAGGGAGTGGGTGGGAATAAGAGAGTTATCAAGGCAGCTGGAGGGAAGGAGTGTAGGGGGGTTATCAACCCAGTGGGGAACCTTCAACTTCCATTGGAAGCCCAACCAACACAAGGGTAAAGTAGGGGAAACATGGAATTGGGGAGAACCCAAAGTGGGGACATCATGAACTGGCATCAGCCTTAATTTGCTCAGTCATTATGCATGTGATCATGATTATGTGGCAATGATACCCTCCTATATGTATGACTATGTTGCACAAGTGAAAAAAAAGAGAGAAAGAGAATAATTTTTATTTCATCTGTTTTTGTTTTTTCTCCAGTTAGCTGTGTATGTGGTCCTGGTGGTTGAATTCTGGTCATTGATTATGCCAGGTAATCACTCTACCCTGAGCCACCTCACCAGTACCAGTTCATTCTTTTTTATTGCTAATTATATTCCATAGAATGATAAATTAGTTTTTAATCTGTGTATCAATTGAATGATATTTGTGCTGTTTCTAGTTTTGTGTTATTAACAGTGCTGCTGTGAACATTCATACACATGAGCTATTTGACATATGTGTTCATTGATCTTAGATAAGTATCTATGATGGATAGCACTGTGTCATATGTAAATGTACATTCAGCTTTGTAAGATAATGCCCAATATTTTGCAATTACTCTTATTTCTGTGCAAATGGAACCAGCAAGTTAGGACAGTACTCTTTGAACTACATCCTCACCAACACTTTGCATCAACTATCTTTTTAAATTTGTATTGCTAGAGAGTATGTACAAATAGATTATTTCTTTTCAGTGTTTAGTGATATTGAATAACTTTTCAGATGTTTATTGGTATTTATCTTATTTTGTGAAATGCTGGTTCAAATCTTTTGCTCAGTGACAAAAAAATTCTTAATTCTTCTTAAATTTTAAAAATTCTCTATCTATTCTAGATGAAAACATTTTGTCCAATATGTTTTATAAGTATTTTCTCCTAGTCTATCCTTTCTGTCTTCTGAACCGTGTTTTTACAGAGATTATATGTTTTAAATTTGGAAGCAACTAATTTAATCAATTTTCTTTTGCACTTTGTGCTCTTTTTGAGCTATTTAAGAAATATTTATTTTACTTATTATCACAAATACTTTCCTAATTTTTTTATCTTTGAGAAAGTTTGTATTTTTACCAAATCTTTTTTTCTGTGATCCATTTCCAGTTACATTCTGTATACGTTGCTGAAAATAAAGGGTTGCTTTCTTTTTATTTCTTCTGAGAAAACATGTTCCAGCACCACTTTTTTTTTTTGATAACATAATTTTGCTGTTGAATTACCTTGGTACATTTGTTAAAAATCAGTTGATAGTTTAAGGCTAGTTCTTCTTCTTGATTCCATCCCATTGATCTGTAGGTCTGTCATTAGACCTTCATTAATATGGATTTATAGCATATTCTGAAAACAGTGTAAGAACTCCAACTTTGTTCTTTCAAAAAAAAACATTATTTCTATTATTTTTATTTTCAGTGTACAATAGAGAAACAGTTTATCAATTTCTTCTGTAACACTTACTAGGATAAATGGAGTGTACAGTCCATTAAACTGTAATGTGATTATTAATATAAAAAATCACTTCACAGAAGCTATTAGAAATCCACTTACATTTATTTAAATATAAAAAAATTCCAAGAAATCCAGCCAGCCAATATTTGCACTCCCCAAGTCAAACACAGGGGTAAGCTCCATTCCTATATGGGAAGCTTTTCTAATTCTTAGTTTTGGCATTGCCAGGGGCAGTGACCTGACTCCCTTCAGAGGCCAGCTGCCAGCCCAACTCACTGGCTGCCTGCACAGCAGCCCTTACCTGTCTGGTAGCTATGAGCATCACTGCCTTGACTACTCAGGCATCTCTACCCAAGGGGTTCAACCACAATTGCTTGAACACTGTTGAACCCCTATTCCAAATTTATTGTTTTGGGGGCCTCCCTTAGTCTGAGGGCTGAGGGATCCTTTAGAAATCCCTTTCCATATATATATATATATATATATATATAATATATATATATGTGTGTGTATATATATACACACATATATATATATATACATACTTATTCTGCTATCACAGTTTAATAATCTTCTATATTAAATTTCCTCTTTTTAAAGTACTAAGTGATTTCTGTTTCCAGACTGGAATAAAAGGTTACACCCTGTAAAACTCATATGTTATACAAAATAGAAGATAAACAGGCAGTTGGATGGGTGGATAAGTAGATGATAGCTGGCTAACTAGATGATAGAGAGGTAAATAAAATCAATTTGCACAAACAAATTTTATTATTTTGTATTTTACAAATGAAATGCAGTATTTGTTAATAAAAACCAAGTATATACAAATTGACTTTGATTTCTCTTTTAATTCCATAAGTATCTATATAAATAACATAAACAATCCAATATAGGCGCTCAATTGATACAAAGATTTTGTTCACAAACTTAAAATGTTTATATTGAAAAAAAAAAGACTTGGAAATACCCAGGATATATCTTCTCATTAGAGAAAAAATTTATTATACACTTTTTAGGAATTAGAATTTATTTTTCTCAGTTATACAAAATAAAAATGGTACATAGAATTTTCACAGAAAGCTCTGTGGAAATTATCACAAAGGCAAGAAGATAAACCTTCCCCTCTCTTTCTTGAGATTCAAGAAATTAATGTACCAATAGACCATGGGTTCTACAGGGAGTTAAAAATAGATCTGCATTCTGTATAGCCACTGAGATGCTCAAGTTTTCATCTTAATTATACAAGTATTAAAACTACATTTCATTTTAATATATTCAATCTGAGATGATTATTCAATTCAGCTAATTATGAGATTTATTTTTCTTGAAGGCAGTTTAGTACAAGGACTACACCCTAAGGAGAAAGCATTCCAATTAGAGGATTTATTTGGGAACCAAGTAAGATGAATCCACATGATTAAAATCTAATTGTAACTATATAAAATCTCCATTATTACTACTTGTCTGTATTAGTATAATTTTAAAAGCATAAAATTCATTCTTTTATTTAAAATTTTATTTCAACACACCATTGAAATGTAATTCAAGCAAGTCTTGATTAAGAATTGGAAAGTATCATAAAATTTCCCAGAAGGATCTAATGTTTTTAAAATAATTATACTATTACCGAATAGCAACTGTCAAATTTATAACTAAATGAGTAAGAAGAGATTAGATTATGTTTACCTAAACATAAAATATGAAAAGTAGTTCCAGTCAGGAAAACTTTTGATGCATTTCAAAAGCAAAGAACTCTGTATTTTTTTTTCTCCCTCCTGTGAAATGTGTATCATGTAGAGATTTTCTTGACATCTGTGATAATATTCATGGAAAGAAACTGAGATACATTGAGTCTAATATTTATAGTAAAAAAAATTAAAAATCACTGTACGTGTTCCCGTGGACATTTGCCTAATTAATGCTTACTCCGGTAAATTTTTTCTAAAGGTCGTTAGCAAATATATTTATGTATTTACACAGTGGAATGCAAAATTAGGGCACTCAAATAAACATAAGAATTGCGAAGAACATTCATTAACTCTTGGCCAAGAATCACAGCAAAACTTGTTTTTAAAATATAAATAGTAGCAAAGGAAGGTCAAAAAACTGAAATGTGTGATTTTAGTCGTATTTCTTACATTTTATGACTAACAGTTGTGATTACATAATTATCCATCAAAGAAATTTTACAAACCATGTATTTTAGTCAGTTTTTTTGTTGCTGTGACCAAAAGACCTGACAAGAACAATTTCTTTTTTTAAAGAGAGAGGGACAGTGAGAGAGATAAAGAAAGAGAGAAACCGCTTTATTTAGTTTTTCACATGGCCTTAGTTGCTCCAACACTCAGTTGTGTACGTGGTGCTGGGGTTTGAACCTGGGTCCTCGTGCTTGCCAGGAAAGCGTTGAAACTGCTGAGCCACTGCTCCAGCCCAAGAACAATTTTAGAGAAAAAGTTTTCTCAGGGACTTATAGTTTCGGAGGTCTCAGTCCATAGACTGTGGACTCCCTTCCTTGGGGCTTGAGGTGAGACTGAACATCAGGGAAGAACAGTGTGGAATAGGTTAGTGGCCAATATGATGATCAGGAAACAAATAGAAATCCGCTGACCAGATACGAAATACATACTCTGAAGACACACCCCCAATGATCCACCTCCCTCAGTCACACCATAGCTGCCTTCAGGTACAACTCAGTTAATCTCTATCAAATAATTATTTCATTGATCAGATTTAGGGTTTTATAACCCAATCATTTCTCCTCAGCCTTCTGGCATTCTTTTACACATGAGGTTTTGGGTGGACACCTAGATTCCAAACCTAAACACTATGTTTAATAAACATTATATCATGTTGTTATACTTTAAAGTACGTTTTGGAAAAGAATTAAAATATATAGCTTAAAATTCCTTTAAAATTAGTTACACTGCTATATATTTAGTGGAGTAACATTAAATTTACATTAAATTCAAATTTCATAAAAGAAGGAAAGCCATATACTCAGCCTATTCCTAATAAATAGGAAAAAGAGATTGAATGAAGTCAGGTGGTAAGGAGAATTCCCTGTGTGACTTTCCACCACTGGAAAAATGCAGTCTGGGGGTTATCATAAGTGAAGATCTGTATGATTTCCTGGGTTGCTGACCAAAAAATGGAAAGGTGAGGCCTATGGACTTAGAACTTCCTTACTCAGCTGTACTAGGATGCCTCACTTTAAATAATTCCCAAGAAAAATAGATGAAACTTTAGAAAAAGAAGTGTTTCTGAATAAGAATTTTTAAAACAGCTCTGAAGAATTACAAGAAGAGGGACTGCAGTGGTGGCTCTATGGTTGTGGTGCTTGCCTAGCATGCTCTAGTACACGGGTTCAAACCCCAGCACCCACATACACAGCTAAGCATCGGAGCAACGAAAGCCATGTGAAAAACTCAATAAAAATTGATTCTCTCTCTCTCTCTGTCCTTCTCTCTAAAAAAGAAAAAAAAAAGAATTACAAGAGCCCTTGTAAGATGTCTACTTGTGTTATAAGAAAACATTTTTTCAATGAATACATTATGTCCCGCAGACTTCTAATGCACATTTACCATGATGTATTTTTGAGACAGTCACATCAAATGTACTGTCAGGTTAATTTTAGAGACAAGAAAGCTAAAAATTAGAGAACATTGTTATACTAAAACGTCTAGTATGTAGCAAAGGAAGATTTTGTTTGACTTCAAAGTTTTTCATTAAGAATTCCGTGTTCATTTGTATTTTGAAGTTATTGAGGTTTATTTACATACAATAAAATTTAGCAGTTCATTATTCTTTATGAAAGAACTGACTAGCTATTTCAGTTCTTTGTTGTTTGTGCTAGTTTTTAAAAATGTGATTAATTTTTTTTTCAAATCTCTCTCCTTTCAGCTTGATAGAACTTTTCATTCTAAGAATATTTAGCAATATTTTTCTAGCAATTTCTTTTACTTCCTTCTCCTCCTTTTCCTCCTCCTTCGCCAGACCTTCAATACAGGTACCAGTTTGGATTACTTGATATTAAATTTTTTTAAAAAAATGTTAATTTATCCTCTGTTTTATCATCTGTGCAAAAATAATGCCATTTGGGCATGCAGCAGTGGCTCAGTGGTTGGAGTGCTTGCCTGGCATGTGTGAGGACCCAGGTTCAATCCCCAGTACCTCATACACAACTAAGTGTCCAAGAAGCAAAGGTCAGATGAAAAAATAAACAAAACTGATTCTCTCTCTCTCTCTCTCACTCCTTCTATCTCTCTCTCTTAAAAGAATAGTGTCCATCCTAGAAACTATTTCAATATTCCAACTTGTTTTTTCTTCTGCCCCTGCTCCAGTGTCTTAACTGGTGTCTGGATTTTGCTCCCATAAAACCTTTAAATATATATTGGAACCTTTATTTGTTTATCATAGGAAACTGAACAAATAACAATTATGAATATTTCACTGGAGGCTTGAGGAACTTAAGAAAGATACTAGGTCACAAACCATAGCAATCTCTGTAACTTCATTGGATTCCATTTCCCATTCTATTGCTCTATAGTCTACAGCCTCTCAGAAGTAGGACTCAATTTCAGCAACCCCACAGGAAACATGGAAGTAAGAGAAATGCAGTAATGAATTTCAGAGCACAGCAACTCAGACCTCTTTTCTATGCAGTAAAAGGTCTGAGCTGAACACACTGATGAGTGCCAGAGGCCATCACTCACACCTCCCAGATAATTCACACATGTGTGAAGCATTAAGTTCATGGGTCTCTCTTCCTAAGGGGAAAGTCAGGAAAAGCAGGATAATAGGGCTAACTATATCCTTCTTACTGCTGGTTATTTCAGGACTGGAAATGATATATCCCTCCCTGATCCATTATCCAGTGACAAGGACTTCACCTTGACCTGGTTTTTATTTAGAGTTGACACTGCTCTCTCTGCCCTCCAGAGACTAGAAATAGCAGCCAATCTTATATCATTATGTTTATATAGTACATGAACCCAACACTGGTGATCAACAAATGAAATATAACCTAGAAAATTCTTCAATGCCAATGCACACACTCATGTATAAATTCATACATCTCAGTCTGGACTACCATCCACCCACATGCACTCATGTTCACTCCAACTATAGCTATTCTCTACTCCATGATACTGAAATAAAGCAAGTTGAAGAACAATACATAGCACTTACTCTCTTAGTAAATGAAATCCTACAATTAATAAGAAACTTCTTCAGTATTTTTCAACAAATGTGTTTGGTTAAGCGATGTCTAGTTTCATTGGTAAACTCAGACTGAACAGGCAAAAATACAAATAAGATCTTGTAAATGCTATCTGGGGCTTCTAAAGTAAACACTGTTAAGTCTGTAATAAACCAATCATCTATTCTGAACTATAAGTACTTTTTTTCTGTTTGCAGCAATTTTTCCATTAATTATAGAGTGCTATATTCATAAATTTTCTTTGTAGATAGTACTTTAGTTTCATTCTGTTATGATTTATAATTGCAGAAGGCAGTTTATGATAATATTCTGCAAGTAGTCATTTAAAAATCAGTTATAATTTATGGGAGTTAGTGTTTCTAATCTACACATCAAAAGAATAAACAGATGATTTTAAGCATGATAATAGTCTATCAATTCATATGCTTTAAAACAATAATCCTCATGCTATACCATGCAGATGATATGTATTGTTAATGGAAATTTTCTTTTAAAAAGCTACTGAAATCAACCTTGTTCTGAGGATACCAGGGAGCCCTTGCAAGAAGTGGACTAAGTGCCATCCATCTCATATCCTTGTGTCCTATGCTACCCCGGTTTACTCAAAGACTCTTAGACAACCTAGAAGATAACCAGAAGTTATGCTGTCTATAAAATAAAAATTACAATAGTTTCTTACATTTTTAATTGAAAAAGTATCTTAGAATAATTTTTCAAAGTAAGCCTCTAATTACAGTAAAAATAAAGTTTGGCTCCAGTTCTCTGGTCTCATTCCAATCCGTACACCGAGGTTAGCAGCCTATACTTCTGACCATATCGCCCTTAAGATGACCCCAGGTGTTCCAGGGCCGACAATGAATCATGTTGGAAACAGACAGGAAAAAGACTTCTCAGGTTCTGTCCTAGACAAGTTTCTCATTAGATAGAGAGTAAACTAGTGTTTTGTAAATAAAATTATTTTATCTGTTAACTTTTATGTCCACAGTTTATCTTTTCTCTAATATTCTAAAGCAACAGCTACTAACAGTTTCTTATTAACTTTCTTCAGTCCCCAACCACTCTACCAAAAATTTAATTATCTGTTTTCAACACTCTCTTAGGCTAATTAAAAGAATTTATATTAAAGAATTCTATAGTGAATACTTCTAGAAAAAATTCCTGTACTTCTGTTCTATTAAATTTCATGTGTTTTTTT
>PVKS010017788.1:0-41298 GCA_004027875.1 Aplodontia rufa
ACTAGGTCGTTCTGCCCGCTCCTCGCACAGGAACACTGCGTGGAGCGACTCCTCTTCCCCCCTGTCCCCAGCCCTGTCCTGCCGGCGCCCGGTTCCCAGTGTCCTGCTGGCCCCCCGGGGAACAGCTAAGGTCCCCTGAGGCCGTTCCAGCCGCTCCCCGCTCCAGAACCCAGGGCGGGGGGCGACAAAATTCAATAAGGAAAAAGATGGTCTTTTCAAGAAATGGAATAATGATATGTTCATATAGGAAGCAAACCTCAACTCTTGCCCCACTCCATATCAATTTTAATGCAAAATTTAGATTTCAAAGTGGGATGTAGACCTAAACAAAAGCCATGAATTCTAGGCAGAAGCTGGAGAAATTCTTTGCTCTCTTGGAATGAGAAAAATTTCTTAGGACATAGAAAGCATGAACCATGGAAGAAATTTTCAAATTTGAATTTATTAAAATTAAAACTACTTTGAAAGACACCAGTAAGAGAGTCAAAAAGCAATGTACAGATTGAAACTTTGTAATATGTATCTGATAAAGGACTTACCTAGAACATATGAATGTTGCTTAGAGCTAGCTGATGAAAAGTCTGATAGCCTAATGAACAGTGGGCGAAAGATTTTAATAAATGCTCCTCCCCCATCATCATAGAACTAGGGATTGAACCCAGAGGTGCTTTAATACTGAGCTATTTTTAGACAGGGACCCCCACTAAGTTGCCCAGGCTGGCCTCCTACTTGCAATCCTGCCTCAGCCTCTTGAGTACCTGGGATTACTACAGGCATGTGCCACCATGCCTAGCTTTGAATAGATTCTTTAACATTGACAAGGATGCTAAACACCCTAAGGCATTCGGAAAACAAAGCACAAGAAACTGCTATAAATCCACCAAGGATGCATAAATTATAACAGCAATAATTGCTGGCATTCATCTTTTTCCTGTTGCCTATAACAAAGCCACAGACTGGGTGATTTACCAAGAAGAGAGGTTTATTTTTATTTGATTCTGCAAGTCCAAGATGGAGGGGCTATAGTTTTCTATAGGACCTTACAAGGCTAGGTACAGGGAGCATGCATGTTTCTGTCCTTTTCTGATAAGACCACCTGAATTCAGTCATGGAAGCTACACTCTATGATCTTTTGCAAAACCCCACTTCCAAACATAGTAGATAAAGTCCATCCTCTTAATACATCACCATGGGGATTAGATTTCAACATATGAAGCATTGGGCATATTCAAATCACATACGAATCATTACAACTTCCAATACCAAGTATTGGTGAAGAACAGAGCACCTGGAATTCTCATATATTGCTGGTAGGAATGCAAAGTGGTGCAGCCACTTTGGAAGATAATTTGGCAGTTTCTTATAAAGTTAAATATACATTTACCATAGGATCCAGCAACTCTGTTCCCAGATATTTACCCAAGAGGAATGAAAACATAGCATACACATAAAGACTTATATGAATGTTCATAGCAGCTTTTTTCTTAATGATTCCAAACTGGAAAGACCCCAAATGTTCAGTAGATGAAAGGATATACAAGTGAGTGCAGGAAGCCAGACATAAAAGTGCATGTTTTGCTTGTTGCATAATTTTATTTCTGTGAAATTTTAGAAAAGGTAAAATTGGTACGTATTGACAGATAATTGCCTGGGGTTGAGGCAGAGTGGGAGGGATAGGTGTGAGATCAATTGGTTTATCACTAAGGTATAAAAGGGAGGTTTGGGGGGTGATGAAAATTGCATGTATCTTGATTATAGTGGTGGTTAAATGACTATACAGTTGTCACTCATCAAACTAGACTTAAAGTATTTTGTTAGGTGAATTATTTTGTGTTTTATGCAAATTATTCCTAAATAAAGTTTATAACAAGAAAAGCAAGTTGCAGGAAAATAAACTGAAATATTCTATTTTTATAAAGTTTAAAAAGCTAATCTGGATTCCACCTAATCTTCATGTAATTTCAACTAATCTTAAATGAAAGCCATCTTAGATGAAATGGATAATAGATAAGGCACATATTACTAAAAAATGCAACCAATTATCACTTGGCTTCACTTCTAAGATGCATTTCCAAGTCAATGATTTAAAAATGGATGAAGAATGTGTGATTTAGAATCAGTGCACATTTTTATTTGTAATCTGTACCTCACTAAAACTGGGGGTGGGACAGGTGTCTAATGTCCAGAGAGATTACAGCCTTTGTATGTGGTTTCTCAGTAAAAGAAACCAGTCTTTGGGATCAATTCCAGGTTTGTACAAAAAATTAAAGAGATTTTCATGGGCAAGAAAGCAAGGAAATGATCAAAGATAGCAAGAATAATGTTGAAAGGACATAAGGGCCAACTTGAAAGGGCTTGCCCTGGATGAGAAGAGCCAGCATGAACATCAATAACAGTAATGGCTATGTGGGCTGAAAACATCACATGTTTTTGAAAAGCCATTAGTTCCTAATGAAACTCCAAGCAAAAACATTTTTGGATAATTTGGAAATTGTTAGGGCACTAACTCATTTCATTGTTGTAAAAATTAATACAGATTAAAAGTCAAGCATTTATCATGTCTTACATATTCAAAATGATTCTAGTTATTCCCTACTGCATAACAAACCCAAAATTTAGTAGATGCTAATCATTTATTTTATACATGAATTCGTTGGTAATTTGGACAGGGCTTGACTTGGTGATTTTTTTTGCTTCATGTTACATTGACTAGAGTCATTTGTGGCTCTGTTTGATCATTTTGAGGCTTTTACTAAGCTTTGCTAGGGTCTACTTATAGTAGCTTTTACTCTATGAAGAGTTCAGTCCAATTTTAAAGAGTAGCTTGTTAATAACTAACTGATATTATGTAGAATGAATAAAATTCATGAGTTTATAGTAATTTTTAAGAAAAATAAAGGTTCAGGACTCTGTTTTATAGAATAACACAATATAAGGTGGTATAGAATTAAAGAATCATCATTTTGCAAACTGTAATGTAACACTTGATTCATACAAGGATCATCTTGTATATTAATTTCTCATTGCTGATGTCACAAACTACTACAAACTTAGTTGCTTACCACAATATTGATTTGTTATTTTGCAGTTCTGGAGACCAGAAGTCCAAAAGGGGTCAAATAGGACAAGACCCTGCTGGCTAGAGGTAACCCAGATGAAGTCCCAGAACTATAGGATTTCTGGGAAATGTTCAGCTCACAATTCTTTTTATTTATTTTATTTTTGATTCTGGGGATTGAACCCAGGGGTGCTTAACCACTCAGCTTACTCAGCTCTTGTTAATTTTTTGCTTGACTTCATAGAGTCTCATCACATGCCTCAGTTCTATTTGTATGTTTCCAAAGAGTAAGGACATTATCCTATAAATTCATAAGAAACTGTTATTAATATATTTCATAATATGATCTAATATTTAAACCACATTTCAAGTTCCACTCATTATCTTTAAAATGACTTTAAAAATAAAAATCCATTTTAAGTTTGTATGTTGCATTTGGTTATTATGTCTCTTCCATTCTTTTTTGATGATGTTGCCATTTTGAGGAGTAGACATATAACAAGTTCTATCTCCTGAATGTATTTGATTACTTTATTATGGCATCATTTCTGTAAACTGAATGTTAGAGCTAAAGCTTGATTAGAGCCAGGTTAAAATAACTTATAAGACTATCTTATAAGTTATTTATGTGCTTCATGTTATATAATATTAGATGGTACATAATTTCTCATTGCCTGATGGTTTGAGATGATTATAATGACTACCCTTAGTTATAAAAATCATTTTCCCCTTTATAATTAATAAGTAATCTGTGAGGTGATGCTTTGATACTTTTATGGTTTGGATTTGAGGTGTCCCTCAAAAGCTCCAGTTAATGCAGGACTATTCAGAGGTAAAAGGATTTGCTTATGAGAGATACAAACTAATCATCCTAGTCTGAATGGAATGACTGGGTAGTAACTCCGCAGGTGCTCATGACTGAAGGAGGTAGGTTCCTGGGGGGGATGCACCCTGGAAGAATGCATCTTCTTGGTGGGCCCCTTCTCCCAGTCTCTCTCTCTCTCTCTCTTTCTCTGCTTCCTGGAGCCAAAATAAACTTTCCTTTCCTTCCTCTAAGTTGTTCTTGTCAAGTATTTTGGTTATAGCAACACAAAATCTGACTAAAGCAGATATCTTATAAATATTCTCCTTACAAGCAAACTTTTGCAAATTATGGTAGGCCCACACCCCATCCCAAAATGGCCAATCCTAATCCTTGAAACTGTGAATATATTGTCTTACATGGCAAAACAGGATTTTGCAGGTATGACTGAATCATGAAAGATCCTGTGGTGGGGAGGTTATCCTGGATTATTTGTGTAGGCCCAGTGTGAACACAGTATCCTCATAAGGGGGTAGGAGGGTCAGAGTCAGAAGGATAAAGTAGAGGTGGGGCTATCAGATAGAAGGAATGTTGTCACCATCTAGAAGCCGGAAGAGATGAGAAACAGATTTTCCGGTAGAGTCACTTGAAATGTCGCCATGTTCATTTTAGACTTCTGGTCTCCAGAACTGCAAAATAATAAATCTGTGTTGTGTTTAGCTGATAAGTTTGTTATATCAACAATAAGAAAATGGTACACAAGACGATCCTTGTATGAATCAGTGTTACAATGTAGTTTGCAAAATGGTGATTCTTTAATTCTATACCACCTTCTGTTGGCCTTTTAATAAAACAGAGCCCCGAGCCTTTATTTTTTCTTAAAAATTACTACAAACTCATGAACTTTTATTCATTTGATATGACATCAACTACAGTTTTTCTCACTGATGCTTAAATACTCCCCAGTTTTGACTGTGGGAGCCTCCTATAACCTGTCCTATGACCTGATATTAGTCTTTAAGTACTATCTTTTCTGGCATAAAAGTACATCCCAGAATATTCTTGTTCATATCCTGTGTCAAACTTGAATCACCCATTTCTCCAATGAGTCCTGGTTTCTTGAATGTGATGAGTGTGATGAAGTTTAAAAACCAAAATTTGTGCATCTTAAGCAACATTCATATTCTGTATTTGTAAAAGAATTTCCATACTTACATCTATTTGAGATTTTGGGTCATTTATCCCCCAAAATTTTGAAAAGTGAAATGTGTTCTGTTTGCGTTTATTTCTATAAATCTTGTTTGAAATAGTCCCTCCCCCACCACTCTGTGCTCTTCTGTTTGCTAATTGCATTGATCACCATGCATTGTAGTAGTATTTTATTTGTTCCATCATCTGTCTTCAAGTTAGGCAGGAACTTGTTCTAGCTTGTTTTTGCTGTATTCCATGGTCCTAGAACAGTATCTGGTATACAATGGAGCTCAGCAACTGCTAGTTGAATTAATAAATAAATGAGCATGCCTTAATTTTGCTAACTTCCTAGTTCACACAAAAGGAGCATTCTCCCCCTTGCTTTTGATTTGGTAGCCTAGCAAGCTGTATGTCATTTTTTATTATGTACATTTCCTCTCTCAAGGAGTATATGGGATTGGATATGTGACCTTGCTTTAATGATCATATAGTAAATGTCATTTATGCTAAATACCACATGGTGGAGCTAATCGTGTATGGAATCTAAATGTCAGTATTGGCAGGAAGTTTGCTTCACGGAGCAATGTGGAGATTGCTTTGTTCATTGACAGATTTTTTAAGATGGATATGTAATGAGAAACTTAAAAGGTTGATGTGCATGGGACAAAGTAGAGACTTGTACCCACATCTCTTTGCTGGAACCATAGCTTCTAACATTCAGTGCCTCTGTGATTCCTCCCATCCTCAGAAACCTTCTTTTGGATCATGATGAGTCAGGATAATACAGTATGCCACAGTAACAAATTTAACCTCTAAATCTCAGTGGATTGAAACAAGCAAAAACAAGAACAAAATCATTTCTTGTTCCTATTACCTGTCCACTAGGAGACACTTTGGTGGTAGCTAAACTTTTTCCCTGGACACAGGCTGATGTCCTTGTCCTAGTACTGTGGCAAGTGAAAAATACAACTCTGAAAAGTCTCAAATAAGCAATTAAATGCTGAACTTTGAAAGTTACAGTTCACTAGCCAAACATGGTATCTGGTGAGGAGCAAAGATGATCACACATGCAGAAACCAATCATTCCTCTTTTTGTGACCTTAGGAAAGGCCACCCTAGAAGCCAGGCAGCACACATGACTACAGGAGGTGTATCAGGAGTCTCAGGAAAACGAGGAACTTTCTATATCTTCTGATTATATGTTTTAGCTGTGAATTAGTAAATACTGCGCTCCAGGACCCTGAGGATAAGAGTTGTTCTTTCTGTGTGCCAATGATCACAGATGCCAAACCAGTTGAAATGAAAAGGGCCATGGGGCACTTGAATTCCATTCTCTTCATTTGCTGAGTTCTGCCAAGGCACACTGAAACACCCTTTAAGTTAAAGGAGGCACAATATAACATCAAAATTCGTCAATTAAAACCCGATACACTGTCACTAAGTTCATTGTTTCAAGATAATGATTTTAAGAAACTTAGATGAAATAAGACCTATGTATGTACTTTAGCTAGTCACTTAATCTCAAAATACAGGCAGTTATGCAAATAGTTGGTGTATCATTCAAGGTAAGTTCTGACTACATGAAACAAAAGCTTTTTAGTATGGTAATTTAAATAACGTAGTTGATTTCTCTTGCACCAATATAAGTCCGAAGATATGCTGCTTTGGGGTGGATGCCAACTCTACAGAGTCTTCAGGAATCCAGGCTCCTTCTAGTTGCAACTCTCCTCCTTAGGTTATGACCTTTGACCTCATAGTACAAAATGACTGATAGAACTCCAGGCATCACATCCATATTCCAGGAAGTAGAACAGAGGAAAGGAAAGAATGGGCAAAGGGCATATATCTTGGCTGTCTTTTAAGATGCTTCCCCCTGACAAAAAAACCATACACTTAATTTCACTGACCAGGAATTAGTTTTTAGCTGAGTATTCTTATTGCCCCAAATAAAACTTAAGAGAAGGGGAAACAATATTGTATAGACTATTGGTCATTTACCCTGTTTGGGTTACTTGAGTCCTGAACCAATATGACCCTGGCAAATTGTTGGCAGTCTTGCTTTCCCTAACTTCACTGAGAACCAACAGTTAAAGATCCCATGATGGTGTCCAACTGGAGTCTAGTAATAGTTCTAAATACTGCCCAGCTATTTTTTTTAAATTTAAATGAAATAGAGTACCCAACAAAAACATTTTGGTCCAAATGATTCATCAGGATGTCTGATGGTTCACATCCTGTTTTTCACCCCCAACCCGCCCACCACACACACATACTTTCCTCCCTGGATAGTTTATACTATCCTCAAAAATAGAAACATCTTCCCCCTCCTCCCACTTTACCAACCAATCAGTCCAATGAAAATTCAGTCAAAATATACTTAATTACTTGCTTAGTAAATTGCAACTCTAGCTCACTCTTAGGTGAGATGTAGGCATGGTTCTCCTACAACTGCTACCCTGTATCTCACAACTGCTGTGTTAGGTGAGAAGCGGGCAAAGCATCCTGTCTTTTTAACCTCCCTCTTATAATATTGCCTCTGAATGACAGGGAACAGAAAGATACCATGTGGTTCTTTCATGTAAAACAATTCCCCAGAAATAGTGACAAGTCAGATGATCAGCACCTGTAATGACTCTTCCTTAGTTCTGTAGTTTGGATTTTAGTGTCTCCCTCCCCCTCTCCCTGCCCCACCAGCCAAACTATGTGAGAGCTTGGTCTCCAGATTGGTGCTACTGGGAGATGATGGAAACTTTAAGAGATGGAGCATCTAGAAGGTTTAAGGTCTGTGGGGTGCGGGTGAGCCCTTAAAGGGGATTATGGGGCCTCAGTCTCTTCCTCTGTCTTTTTTTTCACATACTGGCCATGGGTTCAACAGCTGTACTTGGCCACGTGCTCCCACCATGTTGTGCTGCCTCACCACAGGCCCAAAGGTACTGGGGCCAAATGACCATGGACAGATACCTCCAAAACTGTGAGCCACATAAAGCGTTCCTCTTTATAATCTGATTGTCTCAAATGTTGTTACAGTAAAGGAAGGATGACTAACACACTTAGCCTCTGACTTTGTGATTCAGAGCAGCCATGGGCAAAGCCGTATGGGTTTAAGAACACACCAGCTTGCCCTGCCACCTTCCCTCCATCTTGACTTTATTGTTTGTCAGATGACCATTGCAATATTACATCTGACCCTGGGAAGCCGAAAGATTTCAACAGGGCAAAATGGGACCTGATCAGGTCTCCTTTTTAACTTTCTTTTTATAACACTGCCTCTGAATAACCCTACATTCCAGGGAACAGGAAGACATCATGTGGTTTTTATCTCAAACCAGAAGCAACCAAATCCAATAATGAACCTTATTAACCAATTCACTGCTTGGAAAGAGATTTCCTGTTATTGCTCCTTGAAGCAGAAAAACAAACGAAAATAATAATAAAATAAGAAAGACTAAAACAACAATAAAAATCAACTTTAAAACCAATTTAAAGTTATAGTACATAAGCAATCACATCTTTTAGTTATCATCTTGACACAGGCATTTTTTTTCTCTGGAGAACACACCAAGAAGTAGTGTTGACCACAGGAAGCCATTCTGTGAGGCCTTGTGGGAGTCTGACTCTCATCTCCTTCTCTCCCACTCTCTCTAACCTCCCACTTTTTCTGTTCCTCACATCAACGTGTTCCCTACCTTGGCAACTCTTCAGGAACTATCCCCTCTGCCAACTCTGCTCGATTCCTGTTTTCACCTCCAGCTGAAATGTCTCCTCCTCTGAGAAGACTTTCCTGATCATCCTGTCCAAAATGCCAACACATCTCTCTATCCTGCCACACCATTTTCTATTTATCATGGTATTTATCACCTACTTATATTTATTCACTTACTTATTTTCTGTGCCCCTCCCATTAGAGTTTCACTTTATCAGGTTAGCACACCAGTTATAATATTCTGTGCTTCACTGGTGTTCCATTTAGGGCAGTGTGTCTTGGTCTCAAACTATTGACATTTGGGAGCAATTCTGAGCCGTGACAAGCGTCCTGTGCATTGTAGAATGTTTAACAATATCTCTGGCATCTCCCCTTTTGATGCCTTTCTAGTTGCAGCAGATGTTCCATGGGATTGAGAACTTCATGGGACTGAGAAGTACTGGGTTAGCTGTTGACTGCTTTAGATCTCAAGAGAAAATACACTCTTTGGGTAGTGTTTTGGTGTAGATGAGAGGTGTCCCCCAAAAGCTCACCGTGAGACAATGAAAGAAGGTTAGGAGGTGAAATGATTAGATTATGATAGCCTTCACCCAATCAGTGAATTAATCCTTTGATAAGGATTAACAGTGGTAACTGAAGGTGGGTAGGGTGTGACATTCGAGGCATGTCTTTGGGGTGTATATTTTGTACCTGGCAAGTGGAGTCTCTCTCTGCTTCCTGATGCTATGTTTCTCAGCTGATTTCCTCTATTACACTCTTCTACCGTATGTCCTTCTTTACCTGGTGCCCCAAGAAATGGAGTCGGCCTCTGAAACCTTGAGAAGAACCCAAATAATCTTTTCCTTCTCTAATTGTTCTTGTCAGATCTTTTGGTCACAGCAACAAAAAAGGTGACTAAAATAAGTACTGGGAGCTAACAATTCTTATGGAACATGTCTATTGTAACAAATTATTTCATGTTTTATCTCTGAAGTAGTCTTTTCTCATCTTTGTTTGAAAATGCAGCAATTATTGAATGATTACAACTCCTGGATACTACACAAGAGGCATTGCATTTGACATTCACAACAATCCTTACAAGGGGTACTATTATCAACCTCATTTTATAGAAAAGGAAACTGAGGCACAGAGTATAAAAAATTTGTCTAAGTTCATAACATTGGTCAGTAATGCAGCCTGGGATCCAAACCAAACAATAGGCTCCAGAAATCTATGCTCACAGGGGTGGGCACTGCTGTGAAAATTCATGGCCCAGCCCCTACTGGCAGAGACTGGACAAGAAATGGATTCTTGAACCCCATTCAGAGTGAGTGTGGGTAAGTGATGACTTTATTCTCAGCCTTAGCCAGCTCTCTCAATAATAATAATAACAGTAAATTTGGTGCAGGGTTGCTTTAGGAATTAGATGCATTAGCACATGTGAAATTACTTAGCTGGTTTCTGGCACTTGGTGAGTTCTGAATTCATTTCCCTTCTCCTTCCTTTCCATTTGGCCCCAAGCTGCAAGCTCTGAAAGCAGATCCTAAAGATGTTGGTCAGACAAGCCCACTGGGGAAAATAACCTTGACTCCATATGCAGAGTTTTGCTGTTATTGACCAGAAACGGGGAAAGCAGCCTCCCTAGAAATAGCCTGCCACGCTGGCATTTCGTTCCCTTTGCTAATGACCAACAGCTTCAGCCATCAGCACTTTCCCCTTATACCAAAAGGTACTTTTAAATCTGTACTGATTAGATGCCATGTGGTCTGGTTGACAAGCAGCCTCTTACTCTGTTTCTTGATGTGTCAGTGAATTAATTGCCTGATCTATTGTTTTCTAACAGGGCCTATTTAGTTTTGGGGAGAATGACATGAGTCTTTTGGCCAGCAGGGGGCGACCTCTGCAAATATAACTGAGATGGTGCTCAGACCAGCTGGAAGAGCCCCACAAACTGGGTACATCTGAAAAGTTTGCGTAGAATAGATTCTTAGGGTGCCACAAATCCCCAGGGATATAATTTTGAGAACTACAACGCGTCTATTTTTACTAGTCTCCGAGTGAAATTTAGTATTTTATTCAATCATGAATATATGCCACAAATCACAGATATTTGCATATCCCACTATACTTGTGGTGGCTATCTTGAAATATTGTTTACATCCTTCATTATTTTAAGATTACAGTAGCTATAGAACCTG
Organism: Aplodontia rufa; assembly: GCA_004027875.1. Classification (NCBI taxonomy): domain Eukaryota; kingdom Metazoa; phylum Chordata; class Mammalia; order Rodentia; family Aplodontiidae; genus Aplodontia; species Aplodontia rufa. Next base: position 10,932 of record PVKS010017788.1, read on the forward strand.
CTAATAGATATTGCTATTTAGTGCATTAATAAAGAAGCACATAAGAATCATATCACAAATGTGTTATTTGTGATGTTGATGTTTTAATAGCTGTCTTTTAATACATGTTTTGTTGTTATTCCTGCCCTCCTCTGCCTCAATACTGGAAATCAAACCCAAGGCCTCACACATGCTAGGCAAGTGCTTTTCCACCAAGCTGCGCCCTAGTCCAATCATTTGTCTTTTGATATCATTGGTTTGCATTGTATTCTTATGTATTTTTATTTAATTTATAACATTTAGCTTAAAACATTATTCTGAGAAGGATCTCATGGACTGCACCACACTGCCAAAAGGTTAATGACAACAACAACAACAAATGCATTAAGAACACCTGGCTGACACAGCAAAATCTACGTTCATAGAAGCTCAATTAACAATAGCTAAATTATGGAAACAACCCAGATGCCCCTCACTGGATGAATGGATCCAAAAACTGTGATATATATATATATATATATATATATATATATATATATACACATTCGCACACCACAGATTCTACTCAGCGATTAGAAACAATGATATTGCAGCCTTTGAAGGTAAATGGATGGTGATGGAAGAAATCATGTTGAGTGAAGTTAGCCAAACCCAGAGGGTCAAGGGTCGAATGTCTTCACTCATCTGTGGAGGCTGGAGCTAGACCCTGGCTAGTGTGAAAGGTGGTCAATGCTCATGTATTAAACCCAGCAAAGGTGTAGTAACACACAACCTAGGGCATTCATAGAGATGTATCAGGAAGTCAGGGGGAGGGGAGAGGGAGAGAGGCAAGGGTGGGAAATTAGGGTGGGCTCTAGAGGGTAAATCTAATTTTAAGAATATATACATGGGGCTGGAGCGGTGGCTCAGCGGTTTCAACGCTTGCTTGGGAAGCGCGAGGACCTGGGTTCAAACCCCAGCACCACGTACACAACTAAGTGTTGGAGCAACTAAGGCCATGTGAAAAACTAAATAAAGTTGTTTCTCTCTTTCTCTGTCTTTCTCTCTCACTGTCCCTCTCTCTTTAAAAAAAAAAAAAAGAATATATACATATCATATTGTTTCATTGGAAGCATTTTTAATTGTACAAAAATTAAATTTCTTAATTAAAAAAAAAACACCCGGCTGGGGACCGGAGCAGTGGTTCCGCGGTTATAGCACTTGCCTGGCATGTGCAACTACGCGGGTTCAAACCCCAGCACCACATATGCAACAAAGTGTTGTGTCAGAGCAAGGAAAGCCACATGAAAAACTAAATAAAAATTGATTTTCTTCGTTCTCTCTCTCTGTCCCTCTTTCTTTCAAAAAAACAAAATCTTAAAAAAAAAAAAAAAGAACAACTGAGTGAAAGGCTACTAGGATAGTTTTGGAGAAAACAAATTAGTCTTAAAAGGAATCTTTGTACTCAATAATTTTTAGTCATGACTCAACTCTTGCCCTTCCATCTTTTCTGGCAACATAAACATATGCCACACTTATATCAAGAGTATTTGCCATCATGCTTGGCACAGTACAATTTACATCAGGAAATTTTAGTGTGTTCAAAATTATATTGACTGTGTTGACTGCCTAAATTTTAGAGCATCCAGAACTCCTGTCATCCTGGCTATGGGAAGGAAGAGTCCTAGTTTTTCCAGCTGCTTTCACATTTTTTGTTATGCTTGATTCATTTCCAGGTCTCAGGAACCTTTTGAAATCACTGAGCTTTACTTACTTCTCCGTGAGAAGCCTCAGCACCCTGGCAGTGTTGCTTCCAGAATCTTCTCTCCTCCTTCTTCCATGACAAAGATTCTGAAATACCTATAATAGAAGGAAAGGGAGGAATGGGAACTTACATGGTGTCTTTCCCCTCTTCTTCTCAGTTTATTATTCTCAGGGAAATCAGACCACATCAGAGGGACAGGATCAGACTGAGGTGTCCGGTTTTCCCATCCTGTCCTGCAAGCTTATCCTGGGCCTTGGTGTCTGAAGGCACAGGAACCAAGCAAACTCTTGGGAAGATTGTCACCAAGCACTTTCTCTTTCCCTTTTTGAACCTCTTCCTTTCCCTCTGGGTCTTTACATCACCCGTCCCATCCTACTCAGGCCTGTCCCTCCATTCAAAGTCAAACCTTTCTCTCCCATTCCCTGGAAAAACAACAATGACTTCTACAGCAGCAATAATGGCAAAAACAAACAGATCCCCCCCTTTATTTATTAAAGTCCTATAACACACAGGTACTGTGCGAACTATCTTCTCATGTAACCCCTGTTGTGTAGGTAGTGACCCCCCATTCATGTCTACTTGGAACTTCAGAATTTGACCTTATTTGGGTTTTTGCAGATGAAATCACTTAGGGCCCATTCTGGATTAGAATGGGCCCTAAATCCTATAACAGGTATCCTTTTAAGAAGAGGAGAAGACATAGGGACTCAGAGAAAAGATGACCCTGTAAAATCCGAGGCAGAGACTGGAGGTCTGTTGAAGCCCAAGATGTCTGGGTCATCAGAGCTGGAAGAGTTCTTCTTCAGAGCCTTCAGATGGACCACACCCGCTGATTAAAGAAAGAGAGAGTGACTTAATTTTAAATTTTTAGTTTTTCATCTGGTTTTTGTTTTCCTTTCACTTAGTTGTGTATGTGGTACTGGGGATCAAATCAGGCAAGTGCTCTACCACCGAGCCACCTCTCCAGTCCCACACCCTGCTGATCTTAATTTTGTACTTCTAGACCCCAGGACCATAGAAAAACTTCCTGCTATTTCAAGCTGTTCCTGCTATTTGTGGTACTTTGTTATGACATCCATAGCCACATAACAAATCAGCCAATAACATGGGTACATCACCCTCATTTGTCAAATGAAAAATAAACCAGGCAAAGAAGTTTAGTACATGCAAAGATTTGCATAGCCAGCAGAGCCCTGGAATTGGAACTCTTATCTAGGTAATTCCAATGCCTTCCTACCTCCCTCAGTGTTAGATTTGGTGAACTGTGACTGTTGATTAAAGTAACTCACATTCAAGTTTGAGGGGTCACTGGACATGACCTGTGTGCGGTAGCTTATCTGAGGAAGGGAAAGGTTGAAATAGGAGTAGCTCTCCACTGGGATTTTGCTCAACTACTCTTGAAGTAACTACAGGGATTCTGCATTCCAGTACCATTCCCTGGGATGGTTGCTCTCCTTCACTTTTGTTCTTAGCCAGACTGTTTCAGAGGTTTCTACAAATGTTCCAGGTGAGGAGTTCAGATCTTACTCTGAGGTGGGCTGCAAGACCTGTTTTCTAGCAGATCATATTAAGAACATTTTTGTAAGCCAAAGTGGCTCAATGAAAGTACTGACTGAAATCATCTGTTGGTGGAGATGCACATTTTTTCCCCTGTAGGAACCTTTCTAAAAAAATGGAGCTCCATCTTTATAAATTCAATCCATTTCTATGGCTCAGGCAGGTTCCTGCCCTACTCCACATGCCCCTCAGCATGGAGTGAAGGTCCCAGGGATGCCCTCCACTATAGACCTCAGGTAGTGTCAGCATACCTTGGCCGGTCTGTGGCTTGCTACAGTGATACTGTCAGGGATTCAATGATGTCAGGTCACTCGGCTGAGAGGCTGGCAGTTTATCAATGTCCCTATCCCTGGCTGTTCAAAAGTTACTAGGTTACCTCCTGACAGGAGAGTTTTCATTTAAAAACTAAAATTTTCAAGATGAGATCAATTTTAGTCTTCGAAGTCCTGATACTGTCACTTTCGGGGAAATTCATCACCAGTTCAAATCCCAGCTCAGTTCTTACCAAGTGGGTGTCCTCAGGCAAGTTCTTAAGCTTCTCTGGGCTGTGAACCTTTCTGCTGTGTCAGTATTAACCCCTCTCAAAAACTTGTGGTATAGACTGAAAATTTAAGTCAAACAGGAAATAAAATAAAAATGGGAAAAATCAGAGCAATAAAAATAAAATGTATTCCTCCTTCACCAACTCAATATGGAGAATAATCATCAAATATAGATGGGGACAGACAGCTACTTGCCAAAAGCAAGAAGCAGATTTTCCTAATTCAGTTTTTTAAAAAACTGATGATTCCCTTGTTTTTACCTGCTATCTAATTCCTAGCAGAAGAATAAAAGGTGGGAATAAAAATCTGTTTTGAGTAGGCATTTTTTTGGGTACTCAAGTAAAAGACAGTCTCATATCAATCTGATGAGGTCAGGGGCCTACAAATATGTAAGGGTAGTCCTTATTTCTTGTTGTGTTTGAGCCTGGATACTTGGGCTCTTTTATGTTAGAGTTCCTATTATCTTTCAGAAGAGACTACACTGACAGCTGGCAGAGAGGGAAAGGAGGTTTGGGGGTTTCAGGCTTTGGTTTTCTCGTCTATAAAATGGAGATGACAGTCCTTACCTTTAGCAGTTATTCTATATTTGAAGGATATGAAACTATGCCTAGCACATGCTAAATTCCATGTTAGCATTTGAGTGTGAGCAAACCTTGATAATAAAGAGACAATCTCTTTATCAAATGGCCAGGTTCATTTCCTGGCCGTCCTTCAATATTTTGTGACCCTTGGAGTTATCTAACAATATTGTTCCTCATAGGGTTGTTGCAAAGGTTAAATGAGTTAATATATGTACAAATATATGTATGTGTATATTATATATATGTATATTATAAATTAGTTCCTGACATATGGTAAAGTAAGAAAATAAATTTTCTTATTGTTATTTTAAAATAGATTATGTGGTTCTTTTTAAAATGAGATTTCCCAGTTAATTTAGTGGCAAAGCCATAAATAAAATTAAAAATTTAGACTTCTATGTATTGTATACTTTCTGGGAAACCAATGAACTTAGCAACACATAGGTCCATTTCTAATGTATTTGAGGCTGTTTCTGGCTCCAGTGACTATGATAGAGCTGAACTGTTTCTTTCATTCACCTAGTTAGGTAATAGCGTTTGTAGCACAGCTTAATTGGGAGGTTCACCAATAAGCTATATACAGTGTCCTGGGACTGAGAAGGATGCTCTGTCACTTGTATCCATTAGGGGGAGCCAAACAATGACAATGGTTGAAGGAAGAGGAAGAACTTGCTGCTTCCTGTTCCTGTTGGGGTTGCCCAGTAATGACTTTCACCCCAGCAGAAGTAGTTGATTCCAGTTTGCAATTTTTCAAGCCTTTTCAGAGACACTTTTTTATCAGAGATCTAAAACTGTCCTCTGAGATGTGAAAGCACCAGCCCCAACCAATTTTCTTTCTAAGCTTTTAAAAGTTAATAATTCCAACCCTCTTCCTTTGTTCCCAAGTGGTGAACAAAAGTGATTACTTCTGTAAAACTTCAGAGTCGCAGATTTGCCTTTTAAATCACATCTAGTTAAAATTTCTTTAGATTAAATTCTCACTGGTGAAATAATTTAAGGGGTTTATTTCTTTTCTAGTGGGACCCTGACTGATACACATGAATAGGCATTTATAAAAATAAAAATATTGCACAAATGGAGAAAAATGGAAAGTTCTTGGTAATATTCTCTCCTTTCCACATTCCTTACTGGATGTGGTAAATTATGTATACTTTGAGCATCTATCAGTTATTCCACTCTCTAGAGGAAACCATAGTTACCAGCAGATCCCTATCCCTTCAGAACTTTAAAAAAGACATATGCATGCACTCATATATTAAAGTATGATCGCATAATAAAAACAGAATAACATAATTTAAAATAAATGCAACCATACATTAGATTTTGAAAGTCTTTTCTTCTGTTTGCTAAGAAAATTGATTTCCTCCATTTTCAAATCATAGATTGAATCCCAGACTTCTAGTTTTAATTTTTCCCTGCTTCTTTTCCCACTCAATATGTCATGCTTTCTTCGATTCTTACATTTTTCTCTTTGATTTTTAACATACCTTATGCTAGGTAAGAAGTAGGTACATAATAAATGGTATTCATTATCATTACCACAACACAGCCTCACTTGCCCGGCTTCCTTTGAAAATCAAACCCTTGGGAAAACAAGGCGTAATGAGTTCATTAGAGGATGTTTGTATGTACTTCACTAATTAAATCCCAAGTCATGTTTGAGCCTTTATCAAAAAGTGCAGCGAGAAGAATCAAGAGAGAACAGCGAAACGTGCAATATATTGTCCCTGTCCTTAAATTTCTTATGATCTAGTTGAGGACCTCTCCCTGGCAGTTAAACAGTTCCAGGGAATGTAAAAGATAGCATACGCTGGGAGAATTTACACCGATTGGGGAAACCAGCAAAGACTTCTCAGAGGAGATGGATGGAGTCTGGACTGAACCTTGAAGGGTGGCTTGAACTTGAAATAAGAAAAGTCAGAAACAGCATTAAGAAGCCTGATCTATGTCATCCAGTTTCTCTTTCAATGAAATAAGTTACTTTCTGCATCCTAAAGAAGGATTACACAAAAATCCACTGAGGTGGACCCAAGAAGGGAAACATGAAGTAGACCTGCAAGTGTCTGTCTCTCCAGTCTCAGCTAGGATGATTCTATAATGTGTGTCTAAGGTGCTATAAAATTTACTTTCTTCTTTCTTTATCTTTTCCACAGTACTGGCAATTACCCACCATCCTTCTTTCCCAATCAGCACTGCTCAAGACCCCTTTTCCCACCTCAAAACTTCTAAATCCTTTTTCAAACAAACAAACAAAAAAACCCAGAAAAAATAATTTATTTTATTTTATTTTTTCTTCCACTGAATTTGCAGAGTGTCTGATATCCAAAGTCAAGCAGCCCTGTTGCATTATCATCTGTAAACCCTTTAGATTTTTTCTTAACATCTCAATGAAATTCTCGCATTAATCCCCTCCTTTGCTGACCAAGTGCTGTGCAGTTGCTGATTTTGCAAGATACGTGCTAATGTAAAGTATGTCTCCTTTGAGTCTCTTTATCACTTGGTTGCTCTCTGCTCCACCTTCTCCATATTTATGTCCTTATCAGAGCTGCACACAGTATTTCAAATGAGCTTCAGTGTTCTTCCTGCCATGCCAGAGTATTGACTGTAATATGATAGCCTATCTGAAAATTGGTTTGTGGGATTCTTTTTCTCATTGTAGTTAAAATAGCAGGCCTTGTAAATGCCAGAATATATTTTTGCAGATTAGAGTTTTTATGAAGGATGGTGTCATATGCTTTCCGAAAAGGTGTTTAAATTATTTGGCTAGGCTGCTTCCTCCATCAACATTTTTCTTTGCAGTTTAACCTCACAGGATTACAGGACAGTTTCCCCACTGAAAATTTGTGTTGATTTCTTTGTAATTAAACCTCATATTTTTTCTTAGCATTTTTTACGTTCAAGCTGTGGTTTAGAGCTTCACAACACTTTTCCCCTGCTGCTGAAATCATGAAATCCATGGTCTCCCAGCTCTTTTCTAAAAGCTTCTCTTAACAGAGTAGAAGCCTTCACAGCTTCTGTCCTATTCAGCTGTTGCCGCTGATAATTTCAAAGACATATTCACAGAGTCTGCTCTGCATCAGGCAGCTGTTCTGTGGTTACCGAGTGTTTGTGTGAGGGTGTGCAGCTCTGTATCTCCTTTCAAGTTTCCACTTGCACGTCGGATGGTCTGTTTGAGAAAGGCTTTGTGCTTTTCCCAAGTGCAGCGTGTTTCCTGTTTTCCTTGCGAGGACTCTGTTCTGCAGTCATTTTTCCATTCCAAGTTCCTTCTAGGCTGATTTACTTAACTGTTTTGATGCCTTCACTGTGTCTAAATTTGCATTGACAAATTTCTGCAATGCAGTTTTCAAGTGTATTTCTCATGAGTTGGGCAAGTTTCACTTCTATCCCATCCTTATCATTTCCCTCTACTCGATTTATCCAGGCAGTTGTCACATCCTTCCAGACCTAAGATCCGGAGCCTCAGTTTGAGTTTTCTAGTGCTTGGATTGATGTCAAGATGATTTATAAAGCACTCTCATCCCAGTGCCATGGGCCAATGATACCATCAGTTTAGCAGCTTCTGAACTGCTTACCTAGACTTGCCTATTGATTAAGGCCACTGCGAAAGCAGCTCGTTCTGCATGTTCCACCCAGCAAGCCCGGTTCAGAAGCCAGTCATTTATGGTGAGCATCATTTCAATCATCATTGCACGTCCTGCCTTTGGCACTTTTTTGATTCACATTCATAGACTGCAGTCACCCGTAATTAAATCCTGTCACTGTTGCATGAATTATTTTATCTAGTCATATTTAATTTACCTCTTCTTTCTTTTGGAAATCTCTAGTGAGCTCTGGGCTTCTTCATCCTGTAGATCTTTTGTCTTTTTCTGAGGCTAAAGCTGAATTGATTACACATTTGCGCTAACCCTCATGCCAGGAATAAAAAGCAATCTATCACCAATCTGGTTTTCTTTTTTCTTTCTTTTGTGGTACCCAGGAGTTTGTCAATCACTGTAATCCATCTGAAGATGTAAGTGTTCCTCTAGACCACTGGTTCGCAATGGGGACTGTTTTTCCTTCCAGGACATGGTTGGCAATTTCTGGAGATATTTTTGGTTCTTTACAACTAGGGCTTGGGTGTTACTGGCATCTAGTGGGTAGAAGCCGGAGTACAATTAAACATCCTATGATGCACGTGACCATCCCTCTCAAACAAAATTATTCAGTCTAAAATTTCAGTAAAATTGAAAGTAAGAAACCTCTGCACCAGACCAAATAATCCTAATTGCACTTAATTGCACAAATAAGGCATCTATACATGCACTTTCTCCAAATCCCTGATGCCTGTTCTCAAGGACCAGGGCATGATCAAGACTGTACTTTGATAACATATCCATATTTTCAATTTCATTTTTTAGGATCATGTATCTGAATGGTTGAGGTTATGTGTGCAGAGGCCCAAACTCACTATTAATCCTCATCAGCCTCTTAATTTAGTTATACATCATTCTTTTTATCAGAAAAGAAAGAATAAGGCCAGTCATTCACTCGTTTTCTGAGTGCCTATTGTGACAAGCCCTCTGCTAGGTGTTGGATAACAATAATGAACAAAACCATTTTAGTTTTCATCCTTGGAATTTACATTGTAGTCAGGAAGACTGATAAAACTGAGAAAGATGTAATAAAGAAAACAGCGTGTTGATACAGAATAATGGGGTGTGGATGAGAACTTCTTCTTATTTTAGATAAGGAGGTCAGCAAAGACCTCTCTGTGGAGATGACATCAGTCCAAGGAAGTCATAGCCATCCTCATCAGGAGTGAATAGGAGAACGTGTATGGAGGACTCCTGGCCTGGGGCTCAGTCACCAGGAGGGGCTGGTATGGCCATCCCCCAGTGAGCAAAGGGAAGGTGAGTGTGTTGGTCAGCTTTTTGATGCTGTGACCAAAATACCTGACCAGAGTAACTTAGAGGAGGAAAAGTTTCTTTTAGCTCATGGTTTCAGAGATACTGGTTCCATCACTTTGGGCCTGAGGTGAGGCAGAGCATCATGGTAAAAGATAGTTGCTCAGAACATAACAGTTGGGAAGCAAAGGGTGGGGGGGAAGAGGTCACAGGAAGATGAACCCTTCTTGCTCACACCCCCTAATAACTCACCTCTTCCATTCACATCCCAATCTGTGTACAGTTACCAGTGAAAGTAGGATGGACCAATTAGGTCACAGCTCTCATAATCTAATTATTTCACTCTGAACATTCCTGCATTAACACAGGAACACCTCATATCCAACCTTAACAGTGGAGCTGTGCAAGTGCAGAGGAAGAGGAGGGCTGCCTTGATAAAGTCATGGAAAGCAGTGGACTTTATTCACAGTGAGCTGGGGTCTCTATAATCTCCATCAGTCCTTCCTCCCCTCATTCTTTAGTGATTATTTCTTCAATATGAGCAAATGATACATAAAGGTCCCTCTTCCAGCCCATACAGTATCTTTGAAACTGCTACTGGGTGAGAAGCTTTGTCAGGCTGGTGAGATCACAAAATTAACATTTTAAAGATCATTGTGGTTGGTATGTAGAAAACAGGAGGTGAATAGAAGGGTAAGGAAGAGAGTGGCGTTGGCCATTGCAGCAGTTTGGGCTTGGGCAAGGCTGGTGTGGGTGGGGATGGAGGGAAGCAGCTGGCTTTGAGAGAGTCGTCTAAAGTCTTGCCTGTAGGTTGAATCTGGAGGTAGTTTAAAAAAGGAATCATATAAATGCCATAGCCACAAAACTACTTTAAGAAGGGGCTGAAAGGACTTTGAGTCAACTGTTGACCACAAACATCAGTCTAGAAACTCCTGAGGTCCTTGCTTCTGGATCTCCCAAGCAAGTTACAAGCAAGATAGAGGAAAAGAGAAGGAACAAGAATAGTTCATTTAGTCCTGAACTCTGACCATGTGACCTCCATTGGCCTCAGCTAGGGAGATAATAATGAAGCAAGAGTCAAAGGAGGGCGTGATAGAGGAGTTGTTCATAAAAGCCATGCAGACAGCAAGCCTGCAGCTGTCCTCATCAGAGAGTCTGGGAAAAATAGACCTAATGGATAGGCCCAGCTTCCTTCAGAGACAAAGAATCTGTCTGTTTCTTATATTCTTAGACTCAGCTTCCAATGAGACTTCTCAAGAGAGACAGTGCCCTGGAGACAATGCCCTTTGCTATCAGGGAAAAGGAGATCCATAGGAACGTCATAGTCTCTCACTTCCCTATCTTGCCACAGATGGTGGGACAGTCCTACCTTTTTAGAATATTTGGCATATATATCACTCAACAACTGCAGAAACGGGGCTGGAATGGTGGCTCAGCATTGGTGCCTGGCATGCATGAGGACCTGGGTTCAAATTGCAGCACCACGTACAGAACTAAGTGTCGATGCAATGAAAATCAGATGAAAAACTAAATAAAGTGGATTCTCTCTTTCTCTCTCTCTCTCTCTGTCCCTCTCCCTTCCTCTTAAAAAAAATAACCAGCAGAAAAATAAATTCAATCATTCCATTTATAGCCTCATTTCTTATTTAAAGAAATCAGCGATGGGTCAGAGTTCTCCCTAAAATATGAACTCTTCTGTATTCAGAGACCAAGTAGTTTTGGGCCTGAATGGTCTAGAATGTGTCAGCTTATACTTAGAGCAAAAGAGAAACTTGAAGTCTGAGATGATACTTTGCTCTGAACTCTGGGGAGTCAGCTATCATGTTCCTTGGGTAGTCTAAATATGACCTTTCAAATGTTTTCATCTAAAGAAAATGATTTCAATCTATTTCACCAGAGGAGCATAGTCCTTTCATTATTTTCTATACTGTTTCTAAGATACATGAGGTTTTTTATGTGCTCAAAGCTGTCCTTTTGAAATCAACGCTGTCCGTGTCCATTAATGTTACATACTTGACATTCAAATGAGAATGTTCTTACTTTTCCTTCGTTCTGATTTTAACTGGAACATCTGTAATTGTCTAATTGTCTCTAAATCCTGGTTTGCTTTTTTTTTTTTAAGCTCACTCTGCCAAGCCTGTTACTTAGTCTACATGAGTGAAGGTGTAGTAGATATCAGCAAAAAGTGGGTGAAGGTGGGGAGACTGGCAAGCTCAATCAAGGAGAATCTTTGTTCAGACTCTTAACATCATGACTAATTGAGAATTGGGTCTACCATACACTTTCCTATCTATAGAAGTTCTTCAGAAAATAACCAAAATTATTGCCGTGGTGGAAATGGGTGAATTTCCCTCAACTGGGACATAGAATGTAGAGGTAAGGTGGAGTTAATGAAAGTGTTCAATAAAACCATATCAGCCTAAATCCACTTTATTTCTATGAGACTGGGCTGTTGCTTGCCTTCTGTTTATTTGAAAGGTGAATGATTCTTTTCTTTTCCCATTCGGTCTCCTTCCATTATCCGTCTGGTTTGAAAGAATAAGAAGAGTGCTTTAAGCTGCTTTCCTAAAGAAATGAGAGGAAGCATGACAGAAAGCCAAAGAGGGGCTGAAAATGACCAATGGCAGGGTGGTAGTGTTGCTAAAGGAGTTTTAGGGACAGGAATGCTTATTTTTGAAATTTAAAGTGGTTGGTTCCTAGTGTTAGGATGCAAACACTATGTCCCTTGACTGCCTCTTCTCCATCCCTACCAATGCTCCAACACTTCAAGAAGTCTAGAAGTCTAATCTATTCTCAAATGCTTGGGCGGAATCTTTCAGAATCTCTTTCTTTCTTTTCTTTTCTTTTTTTTTGCTTGGGGCTAAGAAGAAAGAAAAAAGAAAAATTATTCATCTGGGTCATATTGGAGCAGAAAGCTGAGAACAGCTACGTGAGACAGACATGAATGAGACTGAAAGCTCACAGAACTAGCAAATTAAAACCAGGAGCACTCTTGAGAACTTAAGACACCAGGAATTCACAAACAGCCTGAGGAGGGCATTGTACTTTTGTAGAAAAGGGAGTTCTTTTCAACTATATGTAAATCTCAAAGAATGCATCTCTGCTGATATCTGAGTTACTTAACATTCAAGTGATGGTAAAGATAGGACCAGACATCTCAGGCATCCACATGCCACTTTCCTGTTGAAGCTCATTCCAGTCTTTCATTCATTATTCAATAAATATAAAAGTAAGTACTTTGTACCAGACCCAGTGGGATATGATGGTGAATAAGACAGACGTGGTCCCTGACTTTATGGAGTTTACATTAGTGTGGGGGGAGTACAGGGGAAATTGGGGAAAGATAATTAACATTTAAACATGTAAATGGCCAAAGTAGTGATAGATTCTATTCAGGGTTAATAACTGGGGCTGTAACAGAATACACCAAGGTGGGCTGTTTTATGTTGGGTAGTCAATGAGTCAATGAAGTCCCTTGAAAAAGTGACAATAAAGTTGTAATCTAAATGCTGAGAAAGAACTCTCCATATAGGTAGAAAACCCCAGGTAGAAAAAGCTACCAGTACAAAGGGCCTCCAAGGGTGGAAAAAGATTAGAAAATTTCAGGAATTCATGAAAGACCAATGGCTGAAATGTAATGAGAAGGTTGGAAAGGGTCATGCAATGAGGTTTAAGAATTAGATAGTGGCTAGTCAATGCTTTGTAGGCCAAAGAATGGCGTTCGGGTATCCTGTCAAGCCCAAAGGGAAGACTGAAGAATTTTAAACAGAGGAATGACATCATCTAATGCTGTAAAGAGAACATATTGGCAAGCACCAAAAGTGGAAGCAACAAGACAAAAAGCAAGGCTATTTCTGACACCCAGGTGAATTATGATCAGAAGACAGCATGGACATGAAGAGGTGTGGGCAGCAGGGGTACGGTTTGGAAGTGTAACGAGTCAGGCTTGTTGATGGATTGGATGTGGAACACGAGAAAAATTATGGAAATTATTCATTCAACCAATAAACACCAAGTGCCATTCCTGAGTCAGTCACTGTTCTAATTGTTTAGCAGCATCTAGCAACAAGAATACAGATGAAGACCCCTTCCCCAGTGGAGCTCACGTTCACCAGTGATCACTGGCTGGAGCAAATAATTGGGCAGAATTGTGAGGCTTGTTTCTTTGTTGAGGAAGACTGAGAAAAAAACGAGTTTCAGGGATCCATTTTTGGCCATTTAAAAATACCTGTGCGATACCCAGTGGAAAATTCTGATAGTCAGTTGAGTCTGGATCTCAGAAGACAAGTTTAAGGAATATTTACTAATTGAGGAATAATCAGCACAGAAATGGCATTTAAAAACATCTAAACCCATGGTAACGGACAGGATGTATCTGGTCCCTGATACGGTGTGAAAAAGAAGAGGGCAAAGCTGGGGTCTGAGCAGTGAGCAACTCCAGTATTTTGGGGTTAGATAGAAAGGGTGTGTTGACAAAAGAGGGTGACGACAAGTAAGTAGGAAAGAAAACCAGGAGACAGTGGTGTCATGCAGGCTAGGAAAGGAACAGGTTGAAAAAAGGACAGGTGGCCAAATTCACTGAAAGCCATTGTTATGTCCACAAGAGGTAGACAGGAAACTACTCCCTGCATTGTCAGTATGGAGATTTTTGGAGGTCATGACAAGGACACTTTCAGCAGAGAGAGAGAGAGAGAGAGAGAGAGAGAGAGAGAGAATGGAAGCCAGATTGGTTTGTGTTGTGTGTGGATTGAACAGGAGTGAAGAAGAGGAGGCAGAGTGGACTGATAAATAGGATAGGGGTCGGAGATGACATGTTGTCAAGATGGCATATTTGTGTTCTGTTTGTTTATTAAGTGGGAAGAATCAATTTTGTTCATACAGCTGGAATGTTCCAGCTCAGGGAGAAGCACTGGTAATAAAAAAGAGAGAGGATAAGAGAAGGTGACCATATAAAGGACTGGGGCGAAGCTCAAGCAGAGGTGGCCTTTAGGGGGTGCCTTCCACTGTGGCAGAAGAGAGAAAATAGGCACAGGCAGGCCTCACCAGTTGGTCTCATAGAAGAAGCAAGTCAGGATCAGGAGCTGTTCTTTGATTTCTGCCATTCTACGGCTTCCAGCTGAAGTCACCACAGCCAGGCTGCTCTGGTCCCTGCTGATGTTATTGGCCAAAAGGCCAATAAGAAGGGTGTAAAGGTCTGAACTGCAAAAAGAAGCAATGGCCAAGGAGGATTTGGATGTCTCCAATTCAGTCTCCATTCCTGCTCTGCTCCAAAAGAAGATTTTAGTCATTTTGATTTATTTAATCACTTAGATTTTAATGAAATGTTCCGGAGGGACCTTGGGGTCAGGAGACATTCAACAACCATGATGGCATATTTCCACAACCGTGCATTGATTGACATCCCAGACTGCTCAGGTCCAGGTCATCTTGGGCTGAGGTGTCACTTAGCCAACAAGCAGTTTTTTTGTAGTGGGAGAAATTTAAGCCTTCCTCCATAGGTATCTCTTGATTAGGGTCAGGCAGCTGCTGAGAAAGGACATTCTGTAACTGGTGAGAAAAGAGTTGGATAAGGTTAGGTTCAACCACACAGTCAGCAATAGCTGCAGAAAGGGGATTCGTTGCTGGGGACTGGAAGTGGGCAAGGATCATAACATATAACAGGGTTCGATGGCAAGTCCTACATATGATTCTGTGTTCTTAGCAGAGAAGATAAAAGGAAATTGTAGTTTACGTGTGCGAATGAATGAGACTTGATCTAGGATTTTTTGCCTATCTTACTAAGCCTCAAGTATCCTGTGAGGTAGCCTTCCTGACCCCTTTAATTTTGTAGCTCAGCAAACTGAAGCTCAGAAACTAATATGTTTAAGACTATGTAACTAAAAAATAGCAGATCCAGAATTTTAACCTAGATCTACCTGACTTTAAATCCCATACATTTACCAGGATGGTGTTCTAGCTTCCCGTGCCTTCAGTGACCGAGTGGTGAACTGGTTGAAAGGACACATCAGCTGGAAAGTTATTCAGGTAAAATAGTTAACTAGACGAGGCAAATTGTGCCAGGATTTAGCCTGAGTGGTGGCTTTGCTCATTCTCCAAGGCATCTGGAATGCTGTCTTTTCTTCAGATGGTTCTACAACAGTATTCAAAAGTAATTTTCTCAGTGGCCTCTCAGAAAGTCCTTGAATTTGAGGGGCTAATCAGGAAGGAAGAGGACAGAATCTCATAGGGAAGATTCCCCTATGGGAAATAGACCCTTTGCTCCCTGTTTGCCTGCTTTTCCTCCCTCTTCAACATCTTCCTCCCCAGTTTTGTCACATTTGGGCTGATCTGATGGACAACTTCCTCTCCACCCAGCTGGATTGGGTTAAAGTCCTCCCAGGACCCATTTAGCCAAGCTGAACTTCATGCAAGTTACCCATGCAGAGCACATCCTCCACTGTTTACATGTTGAATAGTTTATGATTTGCTCTACATCTGATCAAGCAGAGTCAACTACCAAAACTGCTGATCCGTGGAAACTTCACAGCCTTTCCGGGCATAATAATGGATATAGCTACAGCTTATTCAAAAAGAGAAATAGCCTTTGATGAGCTGTGCAAGGACAAATTAAGACGTGACTCTCACCCAGTATCTAGATAGTGGCCTGCTGCTCCAGGCTTTATGCAGAAAGAAATGGGGCTGGAGATGCTTGGCACACTCCTGCCACACCCTCCTAAGCAGCACCAGAAGGCCCAGGCCCTACAGGCAGATACATTGCTAAGGACATCTCATTGTTTCAGAAGCAGGAGGCATGGTGCAAAGGCAACTCTTTCTGTCATCTCTTCTCTTCTAAACTATGACTGGTCAGGTAACTGTCCCTAAGTTCCGACTATCTAGTTCTTTAATAGAATCTTAATTATGGTTAACTGGAATAAATATTGTATTTCTTACCTCTTCCAATTTGATGTTGTCATATGTCTACTTTCTGGACAATGAGATAAAAGTGGAAATACCAATGTCAAACTCTGAGAAATATCCTTCAAGGCAGAGGTATATTTTTTTGCTCTTTTTTTTTCTTTGCTACTTGCAACATGAAAGAGATAACTGGAACTTGGGTAACTACATTGAACCATGAGGTGGAAATTTTATTCAGAATAGATAGAGTATAATATTCACATAGAAGAAGCATGGATAACTAAAGATTGTGGCACCACATTGCAGCCTGAATTGCCACCATATAAGCACTGATATTTTTTTGGCACTCACAGTCAGCTGTAATCTATTTTATGTACAAACTCTGCCTTAGGTATCTTTGACTGTCCCTAATGACCTTGAAAAGGTACAGATCTTGCTAACCAGCATTCCCAAGAGAGGCAGAGGAGCAACTTTTGCACTATCAGGAGCTGTGATATCAGAGGCACTGTGAAGCCCTAGTGTCTTTGACAATTTTCTTCCAACCATCAGCGACTGTGGATTATCCCACTTCGTTGCATTTCTTTAGCTCAGTGATGTTCAGGTTTCTGCCGTGTAGGTTCATTGATCAGAGTTTGCATTCACATTTCTACGGGCCTGCAGGACATCTCCACATGGGTGCCTCACCAGCTCCTTAAACGTGACACATTGAAAACCAAACTACTACTACTAGAACTCCTCCTTCTCCTCCTTTTCTTTCTCCCTCTCTCTAAGAAAAACGCTTAAACCTGAGGAAGAGGAACTCCTGCTCTGATCCCAATCTGTGGAGGAGTTCCTCTCCTCTATTGCCTGGGCACTCTAGTACCCACAGGCAAGAAGTCCACAGGCCAGATGGAGGGTCCCCTTCCCAAAACACAGCCTGTTTCACACCTCAATTCAGGTAGCCCCAACCTTAGAAGACCCTGTCCAAATAGCCTGAAGCCTGCTTCCAGGGCTGGTCACCCTGAGGATGGGGTTGGTAGTCAGCTGTTTCAGGGAGTGTACATGGAATTTGGGTGTGAAGTCTGGAATGTCCACACCTGTCCTCGCAAGACCATTCACCATGTGGAGAAAAGCTGGGTCAGAAAGAAAGAGGGTTGTGGAGCAGGTGGGAAACAAAGACTGGCACTGGTACTGCTGTCTCCACATTCTGGAATATAACCCCGAGGAGTGCAATAAATTACAGTTGTAAGCTGAACTTCAAGGATACTGTGAAAGTACATTTGTCAAACTGGGAGAATTGAACATGTTTTATTTAACAATGGGTTGGCTAAATGTATAACTTTAAAATATTTAGACACATGGTATGTGGGCTTCTCTTTGTGTTGCCACCCAAAGCCTGGGTGTTCCACATGACACTGCTTGGGACATAAGGGCCTATTTGCCCTAGGGAGGGTATTAACAAGACCAAGGGAGCTAGAGGCAGGAGAAGACTGGACAGATGCTCCAACGGGGCAAGTAAGAGAGGGTGCTAGAGAGGAGGCCAAAAGGAAGCCAGGGGACAGCTTCTGTTAGAAGTGGGGAGAAGAAGAGCAAACCAAATGAGATGTCCAGAGGGGCAAAGAGGGTGGAGCAGGGATGCTGGACAGGAATTCCAAGCCAGCAGGATGGACTGCAGAAGGGCATGTGGACACAGAAGCTAAAGCCAGGGAACATTAAGGCTGGGAACGGGTAGGCAAAGACCAAAAGTGCGGGACCTTGCATAACCAAACTGTGGTTCCTACTGTTTTGTTTACACTTCTCTGCCCCAGTCTGATGGACTTGACAGCTGTCCAATGCCCAGGGAAGAATAATTCCATAATGGCACCATGGCTCCTGCTAGGGGATAAAGGGTATCAGAGGATGCAGGCATTAGTTTTTTCATAGACAGGGTCCAATGCTATGCATGTGGATAATTCTATCAACAAAGGATCCTGAGAAGAGGATAGGAAGAACTTGCCCAACCAGGGTCAGGGAAGGGTTCTGGTCCCAGTAAGTTGACTATGGCAGAACACCCCTTGTGAGGATCTTTGCCAGTGTAGCAAGAAAAGGAGAGAAGCTAAGGATAAATATCAGATATATGACAATGTCAGTTTTGGGAGAACTATGGCCACAACAATTGCTCATAATCTGTATTTTTATTGTTAGAATGGTTGGATGATTGGGTAGTACTCAAGTCATGCTAATTTTAAACTATCATTTAACATTGCCCTACTTGCTAGTACACTGTCTTTTTGGGTCTTGGCTTGCTTTTGAAGTTGAGAGGAGGTGGAGAGTGAGTCTGAGAGCTGGAGGTTTTGGGATCCTGTGAATAACTGCTAGTGAGTCTAAGGCCCACAGTTGCTAGAGTCCCTGTCTCTTCTTCAAGACCAAACCGCAGTGCCCAGTGCCTTAATAGCTCTGATCCCATTTCCAGGGACTGTCTAAGCTTTGCCTGGTATATCCAGAATGTGACCCATTCTCCCCTGGTGCACTCCTCAGCCTGACAAGCGACAGAAAAGCAGGCATTTGTGGAGAATGTGAAGCTTGGACCTGGGAACAGAGGTTTCCATACATGTGACCTTGAGGCTTTTTACAGTGTAGGATGGAGAAAAAGGGTGGACTAGGGGCCACCATATTCTGGTGAGGTGGCAGGGACTCTAAGAAGTCTGTGGAATCCTAAATTTCAAACTAATTTTCAAGGTCAGTGTGAATGTACGTTTGTCAAGACAGGAGAATATAATATTATATCTGAACACTGGATTACCTTCCTGATACCTTTAAATATTTAGACATACAGTGTTTGGATTTCCATTTGTCCTCTTGCCTTGAGCCCCACAAATGATAGGTGCCTGTATAAAGAACCACAAGAGCTCTTCTGGTAGAGGAGCATCCTAAGGTGTAGACCTGGTGCCTCGAGTACTGATAAAATGAGTAAACGCAACAGACGCAGGGGAACACTCAGCAGCCTGGTCAGAGGCTGTTGCTGGCTAGTGGCCCTGGCCCCATTTAGCAATCAGAGCGTCCAGACTTGGAGGGCTTTGCATTCGTGCTGTTTGCATCCTCTTCTTTCTGGTGAGCACTGCACTTACTACTTCACAATCGTAGTTCTATGTATAGGCAAAATGCTGTCATTAGAGAAGACATTTAAAGGCGAGGCCTCTGGGCCAGTGCCTGATACAGCTGACATGTGTACACCATCTTGCAGTTTGCAAAATCCCTTCAAAAGCATTACTTTGTTTATTCCTCACACCTGTCCTGTGAAGTTTATTCCTCATTTCCATTAGCAGATGAGAAAAGCCAGGCTTAGTGAGGTTAAATAGTTCTGAGATCTCCTCACAAACACGAGAAAGATTCTAGCCAGAAAGTCAGGCCTTTGAACTCCTACTCCAGTGCTCTCTTCACTCCACACAGTCAGAATTTAATTCAGAAACACAAATGCCAGAAGAAAACTCTAGCCTTTCTCTTCTGAAAGTACCTGTGAACTGTCTTTGGTCAAAGGTTGGCATATCTATTTATGAGGCTTCTTTAGTTCTGGTTGTCTAATGATACTTAATCACATGTACCTTGCAGTAAGCCTGGATAATGGGGAGAAATGAAGAGGGGTCAACTAAAAACATGTAATTTGATAAAATTCTAAAGCTTTTATAGAGCACAACTGATCCATAATATAAGATTTCATAAGCCAAAGAAAGGTAAAATTAAAGTTGAAGAAACCGCCTAAAAATGTCACATAGGTGTAATGGACCATGAAGTTCCTTTTTTCTCAGGTGGTTGCAGAATCTGATAACTTAGCAAGATTGGAAACTCCATGCGTGAAAGTTTAATTGTAAAGCAAGTCAGTTACCAGTAGCCAGTGTTCCTTCTGATAGGCTGACACCTTTGATGTCTCCAGAGAGTGAGAAGATGAAGTTGTGTGTAGCACTCATGGGAACTTGCTTCTGACTGTTCATGGTGCTGAGGTTCCCTTCCTTAGATGCTGCAGGGTTGTTGTAATAAACCAACACCAGAATTAGTGATTAAAACAGCAATCAGTGAGGGGCTTATGATCCTGCAACTTGATCATTTGGGCTGTTCTCACATGGGCAGTGCTGCTGATCTGACCAAGACTTGGTTACAGGCAGCTTGGGAGAGCTGGGTGGCTGCAGCCATCGTCCATACCTCTGAGCTGTAGGAGGCTAGTTCAGACTTCCTTTCATGTTTTCCAACAGTAATTCCAAACTCAATGTGCAAGCATTTTTCAAGTTTCTCTTTGAATCTTGTTTGCTAATATCCTGTTGGCAAGAGCAGGTCACAGGACCAAGGGCAGCTAGAGGAAATCCAGAGAAATCGTGGCCATTTTTTGTTTCCTTTTCTTCCCCCCCCCCCAGGATTTTTTTGTCTAATTCATGTTCAACAGTACATGACATTCCTCGGGTATCACTCTTCAAATGCAGCTCCTCTTGCTTGGGAGAACTATGAATTAAAAAGATGAATTATTTTCATCCCTCTCCCCCCCAGTTTTACATACCCAGCGTGATGTGATATGAGGAAGGAAAGACCAAGCAAACGCTGTCATATAAAGGGAGAAATTGGTGTTCATAGCAATTCCACAGTGCAGCTGGGCACATGTTGCCAGGCCTCCTTTGTCTAGAGGCAGCAAATGTGTATGATCACGGTCTGGTTCTACTCCCTGACAGTGGTTCTTCCCATCCACTGCTCTCCATTGCTCTCTGGAAGTAATTCACTAGTCACTGTCTTGTACCAGTTCCTGTGAGGAAGCAAAATACAGTAGGAAAGGGTTTATATTTCAATTATACAGAAATCACAAATAGTTAATATGAATGTTCATTCTGCAGATACAAAGTGTTCTGGGACAGAAGCACAGGACAGATCAGCCTCTGACACCATGTTAGTGATCTCTCAGGTGGATGAGGCAACCTAAAACAGGGGAGCACTTTCCATTCTTAGTTTTGTTTTTTTTAAAAGAGAATCAATTTTATTTAGTTTTTCATGTGGCTTTCATTGCTCTGACAATTTGTTGTGTATGTGGTGCTGGGGTTTGAACCCGTGTCCTCACGCGTGCCAGACAAGTGCTGTTAACCATGAAGCCACTGCTCCAGCCCCACATTCTTAGTTTTTGATTAAAATCTGAACTCTATAAATTGATACAGGACTTTGCTTTTTCAAAAAATGGTGATGCATATTGCAAAAAGGGTTAATTAAATATGGCTTTTATATTTTAAGTGCTATGTCTTTGTAATAAACTTTAATATAGCATCTTCCAGGGATACTTTCCCCTAGAGGTCATTTGGAAAAGTTGGGGAGAATTTGATTGTCACATTGTTTGAGGGGGCATTTGCCATTCTAACTGTCAAAGGTTCTATACTTTTATAAAGCATAGATAGTCTCTCACAATGGATAATTGATGGATGATCTTTGTGACTTTTAAATTTTCCAGAAGATATCAATGTAGGTAAAAAAGAATGTTTTACAATTATCTAGGCTTAGAGCCTAACTCTATTTTATATATAAATACAAACTATTTTGGGTACAATTAGATCTATGATGAATTTTCCATGAGTGCAACTATCATGCAAGTAGAGAGAAGATTATATTTTCCTTAGTTGTAAACTTAACCAAGAGTTGTTAGCCACATCAGAAAATTGTATCATTGTCACCAGTACTTGTTGTGACACTTGAATCGCCAATGTCACACCTATGTCAGTTGGCATTTATTATGGTTTGGATATAAGATGTTCCCAGAAAAGCTCCTGTTGCTAAGTAATAGCATTCAGAGATGAACTGATTAGATTATGAGACCTGTAATCTAGTCAGTGGATTAATCCATTTGATGGATTAATAATAAGAATGGCTTTTGGGGAGTACCTGTAGGCAGGAAGTAAGTCACTAGGTGTGTGCCCTTGGGATTATATTTCTCCCCAGCTCCTCATGCTTTCTCTTTCTGCCTCTGCTTCCTGGCTGCCATGAGCTGAGCAGCTTTCCTCTGCCATGCTCTTCTTACATGATCTTCTTCTGCCCCATCTCAGGTCCAGAGCAATGGAATCAGCCAATCGTAAACTGAGACCTCTGAAACTGGGAGCCCAAAATACACTTTTCCTCCTGTCAGTTGTTTTTGTCAGGTATTTTGGTCACAGTAATGAAAAACTGACTACCAACATTTTCAGCTGTTGCAATCATAGTAAATCTACATATAGGTAACGTGATCTTACTTCATTCTGTCTTCTAATGAAGTCATGTCTGACTGTATACATATTAAAATATGCTACTATTTGATTATAAACTTCATTTTATTTCTTTCCTCATAAGTTCATAAATTGTAGTGAGAGCACCATAATGAATTTTAAAACATGTGTGGAGGTAATATATACCATCTGTGACTTTAATCTCAAAATAGTAATGAAGGTATTATAAAATACTTGCTCTAAAAGGAGACATTGTATTTGATATGTTTTAGTAGCACTAGTCTGATAAAAACTTAGGATATAATATCCCTTGGAGGCAGAAAGAGCATAGTTTGGACAGGAAAGTAGCTACTCATTCCATGAACTTGCACCTAGGGTCATGGGTTAAACAGAAGGATGGATTTAACATTGGACAGTAGAGTCTTATTTGCTTAGAAACCAATTTAGACTCTGACAGATTTTCATAACATAGCAGTAAGAATGAGATTTCCTTTTTATAGCTTTAGAAAGACTTTTGATTATTAATTTTTATTTCAGTTTGTTCTAGAATTTAGCTATGTCCTTACAACCTGCTCAGATTATTGCAGTCACTGGCCTTGGATTCTGGATACCTGGAAGCAATTGTCCTGTGTATAGCTCTTTGCATTTTCCTCTGGACTTAGCCTTGGTGATTAGATTGGTGCAACTTCTGCCCAAGGTGCCTATCCTCAGCCTCCTGTCACTGGCCAGAAGGAGCTGAGATTACCAGCCAGGAACTTGACTCGGAGTGTTCAGGAAGTGGATAAGCTGATGTTAGGAAAAGGTACCTCTGGCTCTGAAACTGGCTTGCTTAAATCCTGGTCAACATCTTGTTTCCTAGGCCAGCTCATATCAACTCTACCAGTGCTTGCCTTCCCCAAAGTATAACTTAATTCTGGATACTTTGGAATTCTCTACTCCAAGACAGTGATTGAATAATCCCTGAAGGTAATTGATGGTTAACAATATCTCTAATTTGGACAAGATATAGAAATCTGATTATTATTTAGTCCTACAAGAATTTGTTTCTCTCAATTGGTGAAAAAGCATCATAAGCAATCTGGATCCCCAAATACCTCCCCAGATGGATGAGATTCAATCATGATCAATTACATTTTCCCCTACAACAGAAGGAGGTTGGCCAATCTCTTTAGCCAACCCCTTTTCATTAGTGTGGGTCAAGGGGAGCATTTTATTCTGTTCTGCCTCCTTGCTAGCCCAGGCCAAGCAAAGTTATTAATCTTTGTGGATAGTACATCAGCCATTTTATTTTTTTCACATGTTCCTTCTCCATCTCTGCAGCACTGATAGAAGCCATAAAACTAGACAGTTGGCACTTTAAAACAGCCCTTCTTTCTTCCATCCTAAATTATATATTTTGGAAGGTAGATATATCTTACTTGGCCACCGATTTTTTGTTTTTCAAAACTTTGCTGCTTATACTTAGAAGTTACATGACAACCCATTAATTTTGCACTCTCTCTATCATGTCAAGGAGAACCAAATGAAGTTTTTGAAAGCCATGGAGACACTTGCATTTAAGAACAAACCTTAATTTGGGGATGAAGAGATGTTAATCCTAGTCCTTGTTGGAAGTTTCAAGGCAAACCATTAAAGAAATGTTTCAGAGGTTCTTGAACTTAAATGCCTGGGTGTTACCTTTCAGTTTTTGACCATTTTCCCTTGCCTGAAAGGGAACTAACTGCCCCAGAGTGACATAGGAGAGATTCTCAGCAGCCCTGTCTCATCATGAGGCCTTCACCTTGGTGAGAGCTGATTGACACAGCCGTGAATACCTGGTCTAAGTGAGCAAAGGGATTCTCTCTGGAATCTCCAATTTGGAATTTTGAACTGAGGCACAAAAAGGCAGGTGTACCTGGAGCAGAGTCCTGTCAACGGCAGTGCTCTAGGGAGCTGGTCCACAGATTCCTCCTGCTGAAATTTAAGCCAACAGACCTGGCTGTTTTCTCATCCGAGGGTTTGAGAACTGCGTCTGCATTGTTTCAATAAATTACTCCTTTTACTTCACTTAGCAAGAGACTGTTTCTATCCCTTGCAACCAAACAAATTTTAACTAATATGCAAGCTATGGCAGGGAATACCAATGTAGCAAAATGTCTGCCACTCTCAATGACAGCAGAGTGAAACCCTACAATCAGTAGAGAACCAGGCAGGCATATGGGCAAATTGGTGACCTTGGTTTTTGAATTAAAAAGTAGGAACCATGATCCGATTGGTATAAATATGAGTAAAGGGAAAACAGCATGACATTTTTGAAGACAGAAATGTCTCCAAATACATGCAATGTTTGGTTTCATTACACAGAAGTGTACGTAAAGAACAAAGAAAAATAATGAGGCATGAAAAGGAGAGAAATGATAGAGGACTTGACAAGCCACTCCAAAATTAAAACAACAACAATAAAACCCACTTTGCTTCCCTTTGAGATGGCTCTGCCTTCTCCTGGTAACCCCAAATTCAACTTTCTTCCAGGAGAAAAGCTGAAACAGCATATTAAGGAGGGTTCAACTTCACATCTTATGATTACTGAGAATAGTTGAATATTCTCTCAATCACCCTGGGTCACCTTCTGGTGCTATTTGTTTATTTTAAATGCAGCAGAAAAGCTGCTTTGTCAACATTTCTAGAGGTCACTGGCTCCAGAGGAGAGAGGACAGGGAGACTGAAGGAGAGTTTTGTCCTGTAATGCTTGGAAGGGTGCCTTTTCAGAGGGCAAGATAATATGGCTTCCTAAGACTAATGATATGAGCTGTGTCTAGGAGAACACAGCTGCCTTCTCTCCTGACCACAGAAAGAGTTAACATTGTTTCCAATAACTTGAGACAACAGTGCCAATATGTAAATGCCATGCACTATTTATGATTTGCCAGGTGATCCATTTGGGTTTGTAAATTTAATGTCTTCAGTTCGATAGGTGATAATTTTGATTGGATTTATGCATCCAATAATCAACTGGGAAATACTTTTGATTCAATAAGATACATTATATAGCAACATCCATTTCAGTAAGTAATGTCTCTGGGTTGCTGTACACTACTGGGGAATTCATCAATTTTTTTTCAAGAGGGCTATATCAGATTTTTAGAATAGTATATTTATCTCAGAACAAAGACAAACTATTGCCAGTAATACAAGCTGGCTAAGTTAATCTAGTTTGTAATAATGCAGTCCTTTTTTAAGTCTAATTCATGGATGTATTTGGTAAAATCTGAAGTGAAATGAAGAAGTTCATAGTCTTTGATCAAATGAAGGATGAACCAATAAGAGCAAATGTATTATTTGGTGCCATACGAGTATTCTGACCCGCTGTTGTTTGTGTAATTTGTAGAAAACAAGCAGCCACAATAGCAGTCACAGTCAGTTAATGGGATATTTGCTTTGCAATCATTAGTGTAGAAAGCAAGGCTTATAACTACAATAGATCCTTTACCACGCGACTTTAGTAGGCATCACAGTGAATCCTTTTCTAGAATTCACAGCTCTTGATTCCCTGCAAACAGCCTTACTAAGTTCAGAACTGCCTCTTCCCTGAATAAAAACCATCACTGCTGGATCCCCACAAAAGTGCCAGTGACATTTGCAGAGAAATACACAGACAGATTCAAATGTTCAAAGGTCTATATATCCTTTCTTACTTGAATATCTTAAAATTACACAATAGCAAATCCATACATGAAGATCTACTTCAGAGTATTTTTTTTGCTTTTTTGAAAGAGAACTATAAAATATTAATAATTTTCAAGCTCTTGCACACCAAAAACTTTTCAAGAGCTTTCCATGTGTCATTTAATCCTGAAGATGGACCCAATAAGTGGATGTTATTATCATCATCCCCATGTTATAGCTGAGAGGATAGCTAACTTGCAAAGGGTAAGTAGGCCAGTACAGGATAACTCCTAAATAAATAGTGATGGAGCTGGGGTTTGAGCCCAACAACTTTCCAAGCAATGGGTGAAATAAATCCTGCAGTCTGGGTAGTGCAACATGTATCCATGAGAGTTGGGAGTTGGATATATGTAATGCAAACTTTTCTTCAAGTCTAGAGTTTAGAACATTTTTTAAAAACAGTGCTGAAGATTGAATCCAGTGCCTTGAGTATGTTAGGCAAGTCTCTATTACTGACCTACATGCCCAACCCTAGAAGTTAAATTCTTAAAAGTGTCTTTTTTGTAAAGAGAGATGGACAGTGAAAGAGAGAGAAATAGAGAATCAATTTTATTTAGTTTTTCATGTGGCTTTCGTTGCTCCAACACTTTGTTGTGTACATGATGCTGGTGTTCAAACCTGCATACTTGCACATGCCAGGCAAGCACCATAACTGCTAAGCTATCTCTCCAGCCTCTCTAATAGTGTCTTTTGATAAGCAGGATTTGAAAAAAAATTTACTCCAGTTTATTAATTTATTAATTTGCTCCTTTATACTTAGCGTTTTCACATTCTAAGATATTTTTGTCTACTCCAAGGTTGAGAAGTATTTCCCCATGTTCTCTTCTAGGAAGTTTACAGTTCAGCTTTTAAATTCAATCCACCTTGAGTTAATTTTGGGGAATGTTGTGAGATATTTATCATAGCTCACTATGTCCCCATACAGATATACAAATGTTTCTGCACCATTTGTTATCAATCTATTAATCTATTCTGACATCAATGCTACATGGTCTCAATCACTATAGCTTTACAGACAATCTTATAATCGGGTAGTACAAGTTGCTAAATTTGATTTTTTTGTTTGTTTAGTCTATTATTCTAAAGTGTTTAGTATTCTTTATATGTTTTAGCAGCAGCTTGCCAGTTTCTACAAAAAAGTATGCTGCTATTTTGTTAAAATTATATTGAATATGTAGAATATTTGAGAAAAGCGGTAGATTAATTGTTCCCCTACTGCTCGCCACCTGTCAAAAATGTCCATGTCCTAATTCTTAGAACTTGAAAATTTGTTAGGCTATGTGGAAAAGATGGAACTAAGTTTGGCACTTGGTTGAATTTAAAATAAAGATATTATTCTGCTTTATCTGAGTAAGCCCAACATAATCAAAATGTCCTTAACTGTGGAAGAGAGAATCAGAAGAGAAGGTCAGAATGACCCAATAATGAGAAGAACTCAACATGCTAAAACTGACTTTGAAGGTGGAGGGGAACTTGCAAAGGAAATTAGGGGGTCTCCAGATGCTGGAAAAGGTAAGGAAGTGAACTGTCCTCTAGGACCACTAGAGGAAATAGTCTCGACACCTTGATTTTAATCCAATGAGACCCACATCAGTCTTCCTGACTTGCACAGCTATTGGATAATAAATTTGTGTTATTTTTAGCCACAAAGTCTTTGGAGATTTGTTACAGCAGCTGTAGGAAACTGGTACAGAGGTAATGGATATCTTCCTAATATTGAATCTTCCAATCTATGAGCATGCCATGGCTCTCCATTTATTTAGATGTTCTTTAGTTTCTCTCAGCAATGTTTTGTAGTTTTCAATCTAGCAGATTTGTGCATCTTTCATTAATTTTATTCCTGGTCATTTTATATTTCTTGATGCATAGCATAGGTCTGCTTATTTGAAGTAGAAGCTATTCAAGCCCATGAACTAGGGGAAAAAAACACTTAAAGAGTAATTTTGATAAATTGTTGGGAGGCTGAGTGTGGACTAATATGAGGTACTCCTGGGAATTATGGTCTTAGAAGGACCTTATACTTTCATAGACTGTATCTACAGGGACTCCATCAGATTTTCACAGTGAAGAGCCAAAAAGATTCCTTGGTGTCTCTAGAAGGGGGACGGGAAGCGTAATCACTATGAAATAGACCAGAACGATTCTCCATCACACTGAACTATGCTCTAAGGGGAAAGACTTTCTAGAGTTTTATTCCAGTTAAAGGAAAGACATTCTTCCCACTTGAGCGTCCTCTAGCTTTCTTATGTCATGTAAGGGAAAAAAAACAGTCGGGCGGGGGGGGGGGCGCGTCAAGGCTTCAAGGAAATAGATTGGAAATGTTACAGTAAGGGGCAAGAGGAAAACAAAACTATACTATTGGAGAAACACTTTCAAAAGACAGACACAGAAATTTAATCAGGAGAGTGTAGGATGTTTCCCATTGCCTGTGGTGTACCACTACAACAGCAGGGATCCAGTATAACAACAGTAGATTACACTGGAAAGAGCTGTAAGATGGAATTCTCCTTGAGAAGGAATGTATAGAGATGCCCAAAGCCAAAAAGGGATACAAAACCAAAAAACCAAAATTACCAGAGGAATTTGAAGCCTCTTCCAGTGATAGCTACATCAAACATTAAACAGACCACATACTAGCTAGATTACCATAAATTCTTGAATTAATGGGCTATCTACTCCAGTTCCTAGTACCTAAAATAACATGTCCAACTTTTCTCAGAAAAATTGTGGAGGAGAGAAAGGAGCAAAATATTGTTCAAAAAAAAAAAAAAACCAACACAAAAAAACCTTCACACTGGCTTGAAGAGTTTTTCAGGCCTCAATTCATTCTTTCTGTCCTTCACCAGTGCTAATAGATCAGGTTTGGCAAGGCTTTTCATTGTTCTTTCAGTATCCAGATCCAGCATTTGCTCTAGAAGCTGCTGTAGCTTGCTAGCTCACCATCAAAGCCTCTGTTAAAATCAGTTTGTCAATCAGTGTACCCACAACTCATCTGTCATCCCATAAGTAGAACTTTCATAGTGTTTGGACTTTCCTAGTGCTACCATAAGAAAAAATTATTCTCTGTCCCTTTGCATCTTAACTCTCTCTTTTTGTATTTTTAACTAATCTTCCTTTGATCTCCCCTCACATTCTTACCTCAGTGGTTGACCTGTTTACTAACTGCATACCCAACTCCTAATTGTTTTCATTATCTTGACTTCAACAACTCATCATTTTCTTTAAACCTTGTTTTAACAGGTCAAAAGGAAGGTTTATGGGGTTAGAGTAGTGGTTCAATGTGCCTGGAATGCATGAGGACCTGGGTTCAAACCCTAGCACCACATACACAACTAAATGTCAGAGAAGAAAAAGCCAGATGGAAAAATAAATAAAATTGATTCTCTCTTTCTCTCTCTCTCCTTCTGTCCCCTCTCTATTAAAACAAACAAACAAACAAACAAACAAAAAAACGGGGAGGGGGCGGGAGTTTTATGCCTCTTATTGTGACACACACATAGCTCAATCAGCATTTTATTAAGCTGGGATCTTTTATAAGTCAATACATAAATATATAAAAGACTAGATTCTTTTTTTTGGTGTATTTTATTTTTATTTTTTTAATAATTTTTTATTTTTTTATATTTTTGAACAACCTTACAAGATTTTAACAAAATAATATAAAATGTGTATATATTCTGGATATTGCAATTATCCCCAGGAGTGCCCCCCCAATTACCCTCCCTTATCCCTCCCTTCCCCTTCCCACTATATCTCTAAAAAAAGTATTAGATTGTAAGGCATTACATCTTATCTGGATTTAACACATGCTAATAGACCAACTTTCTTATTGTCCAGGGTCTAATCCCTACCTCCACAGATGAGTGGAGACAATCGACCCTTAGATCTCTGGGTTAAGCTGATTTTACTCATCATGATCTCTTCCATAGCCATCCATTTACCTTTGAAGGCTGCAATATCATTGTTTCTAATTGCTGTGTAATATTCCATGGTATACATGTACCACAGTTTTTGGATCCATTCTTCCAGTGAGGGACATCGGGGTTGTTTCCATAGCCTAGCAATAGTAAATTGTGCTGCTATGAACATCGATATTGCTGTGTCACTGTATGTGCTGATTCTAAGTCCCCTGGAAAGATACCCAGGAGTGGAATAGCAGGGTCATATGATGGACTCATCCCTAATTTTTTGAGGATTCTCCATACTGCTTTTCAGAGGGGCTGTACCAGTCTGCAGCTCCACCAACAGTGTGTTAGTGTGCCTATCTCTCCACAGCCCCTCCAGCATCTATTGTTGTTTATTT